>OMLF01021504.1:0-64621 GCA_900302615.1 Holocentrus rufus | reverse complement strand
ACAACTACTTTAATCAAGCCATCCGGCAGTCTCCGAGGGAGGGAGCGAATCGGCCAAAAAGCAAAGGAAAAAAAAAAGAAGAGAACATGAAAGACAGAAAGGGTCCTAATGAAAAGAAGCAGGGGCAATGTGTATTTCATTCTTCCCGTTGGATATTTACTGCATGGCACTGGAAATAATTAGAAGCGATTAAAATGGAGGTGAACTGACAAGGGGAGAGTGGATCCCCCCCCTCTCCACCCCCCTTCCTCCTGCATGCCAGTTAGATGGGGGTGTTAGTGCGTGTCGTGCTCAGGGGGCGAATCGATTCCCTTCACACTCTCGGCAGCATTAATTAATGATCTGTTCTCTGTATTGTACAGTGACTGGCTGTCACGCTATACTTTCTTCCCTTACTTCACTCCATCCCGACTTTCCTAAACTCTCCTGAGCCTTCTCCTTCCCTTGTTCTTTCGCTCCTTTTATTTCTACAAAGACATGACAGACAAACACATGCACTTAAACGTAAACGCTGACACAAACCATAAATGTACCAATAAGGATTATAATATTGAAACAGGATATATGTTTCCATGGAACATAAATTCTGGTGCATCATTCATAGGCCTTTGTTTTTTATTTATTCATTCCCTTTACAACTGAGCAGATGTCTGGAGGGCAGACCACAATCCTGTTTATGAGAAAAGAGAGAGAGAGAAAACAGAGGCAAGGTAAAAAGTGGAAACCGTTATCACCACCCATGGCTCACTGCTGCCCCCTACTGTATTAGCAGCAGCACTCACACTTAACTAATCTAATCTTAAAGAAGCTTGAATATCGTCAGTAAGATGTTAACCTGGCACAGTTTAGATTTCTGTGTTTTTCTGCACATGTATGCATGTGCATGAGAAAATGTGTGTGTTTGTGCTTGTATTGGGGCATACTGTGTGTGTATATGTAGGAGGGGCATGTCAGTATACATTCACCGTGTGTACTTATACCTATGCTTTGGAAATGTATGATCCTCTACGAATGTAATGCCCCGGTGTCTGTTCGCCGAGTAGGAAGACTATGACATTTAGGCTTTCAGAATGCTGACAAATTGCTTAAGTTGAAAATTGGAGCTATCACTTTGGAAACGTAATTATGTGAGCTTGTGTGCGAAATATTTGTATTACAATGAATTCAATCCCACTCACACTGTCATGCGTGCGTCTGCAAGCCCGTGTAGGCAGGGGGTTAGGATGATTGGAGTGACTGTAAGAGTCTCCAGGGGCTGAGATAGTCGGTAAACTAAGCCATGAGAAAAATCAGATCACCTTGAATTTGCATAAACAGTCTTCAAATGGCTGCGCACGGGGTATAAGTGTTAGCCATCCAAGCCTGAATAACTCCCAGCCACGGATTAGTATTGGGTTCAGCCAGGTCATTTAACACTTAAAGACAGTCCCCAGGGAGCCTATTCATGTTGGACAAATTGTTTTGCCTTTATGGCAGCTCTGCTCTCCACAAGGGTGTTAGGGGAGTTTTGAGGAGTAATTTGCCGCCTGTAGTGAGGGACACTTTGCACCCTGTTCCCTCCGCTCAGAAAGCGGGGCCATATCAAAACATAAAATGGCACCTGGAGCAACATCAGCACCAATTACATGGAAATAGTCCCAGTCTGGGCTGAGGTCCTGAGGATGGGGCTAAAGACGCTGGGAATAATGAGTGAATACCTTTCGCTTCCTTCCTTCGCTTTAAGCAAAACAGGCATCTCAGAGCACAAGATGAAAAATGGAACGCGGAACTTGGTGAACCAACCTGGAAATATGGAAACTCTGCAAAGTTGGTACAAAACTTTACCAAGCTGTGAAGGAAGGGAAGTAAAACGGTGATGCTGGAACTGTGTGTGAGTGTTTTGCTGTGGAGAAAATTGCCTCTGCTGACTGGGAGTCAGTTGACTTTGTGACAGCAGGGACAGGCAATTTCTGCACTATTGGGTGGTGTTCACTACTACCTTAATGAGATGATCATCCCTCTCTCAGCTTAATGTAAACATACTTCCTGTTTTATGTGATGCACAAAGTCACACACATGAATAACATCTAATGCAAGGGTGGGCAAAATCTGCTGGAAGCTCAGACACATGCTATTCTATTTCAATAGATTTAGATTTAGCTTCTTAGTTTCAATGACTCCCATAAGGCTTGCAAAGTTTCTTCGGATCTCACTTGCATCAGGTGAGCGAGCACTACTTCTGGTCCAAAGCAGTGATTATTATACCTGCAGAAAAGCAATTGGAACAAAATGCATCCCCAACTGAATACTGTATGACTGTAAAATAGATTTGTTGCTAACTAATTATGCATTTCCCATGCAATTTATAACACAGCGATGCCTGCAGTAACACTTAACTTCTGGAGCTTGATTAATGGCACCATGCTGGAGCTGTAAGCCTAGAAATAGGAGCTGTGGAGAAGAAGCTCACATCGCCAGCATCAGCAGTCTGGACTCACTCCTTCTGTCACTGCTCACACCCGCTACCCATAAAAGTAAAATGCAGCAGGTTTGGAAAACAGCCTTGTCCTGTTTGTCAGAGGGCTTGTGGTAAATAGTGTGTGTGTCAGGCCCCGGGGGAGAGCGCGTCGGTGATGGAACTCATCACCACGGTGGCACTTCATCTGGTGGTGCCAGCCACACGCAGCACAAGCACTGTTTCAGATGGCACTGATCCGCTGCACTGCAAGGTGATAATACTTCAATTAATGGTGCAATGGCTTACATTTTTACAGTCCTATACCAAATGACCACAATATATCTGCAGGGGGTTGATAGGGTTCCTGTTCAGTAGCAATGGCTCAACGATTACTTGGCAGTTGCTGAGATTTCTGGCTTTTAAAACACACTTTCCGATCCATTTCCTATTTTGGCACAAAAACTTCCCGCCCATTCACCTGCTCAGTGATGAATGGTGATACAAGCACGCAACCGTTATCATAAAATACGCTATTGTCAACCTATATAAGCAAATGACAAAGCAGTATTATTGTTATTGTGATATATTACCTCTTGATTAGACCTTTCTATTGAATCTCTGCTCTAATTAGCTAGCTTACTTGTCTTTGTGGTGAAAATGTTGCTTCATTGTTTTTGTCAATTACAGGCCGTGGTAAGCTTTGCCAGACTTATAAATGTTGGAATTTGTTTGGGTGCAAAAGGATGACCAAAGTTATTGATTATGTATTGCCCCTTTAATAATAATTCACATAAATGATCATCTTTTTTTCATATACTCTTGGAAAATATTGTGCCGAGGTGTTAGAACAGGCATCACTGTGTTGCTGAGGTACATAACATTTAAAACCATTTAAATCATGTTAATAGCCAGTGTCAGGTCATAACATGACTTGTTGCTGATTAATATTTTTTTTCTCTGCATCAATACATAACTTTTGCTAGTCCACTTTCTCATGACTTTCATATCTCACACTGTTAAAGTACATCAGTAGAGATTTTAAATTAAATCGATGGCTTTCAATACGGTCCCTTTGAAGCATTATGAGGTGCGGCTCTCACATTTTCTGTCTCCACATTCGTTTCAAAATGGACCAACGTCAGACACACAGGCAGAATAATGAACTAAAAAAGCACAATGGAAGGGAGAGTTGCAGACCTCATTCTCCAACTCTACTTCTATTCGGTGAGAAACCTCAACATATTACGAGCATGCTTTCAATATTCACCGGGTCATACAGTCTGCACAGCCCTGTGTTAGGCAGACAATTAACTTTGTGCTTACATCCTCAGAAATACAATGTAATCTATGAGATTTGTCATAAAAGAAGGTGCTATACTAGCAAGAAAGGAGACAAATCAGACTATTCTTGTGAACAATTTACTAATCTAACTTAACAGCGCTCCATTGACTTAGGTCCAGATTGAAATCAGCATTAACATCGCAATGACACAATCACTTGGTTCATAATGAACTGAGGAGTTTAAACCCAGCTGCCACAGGAATAGAAATGTGACAGAGCCATTCAAAATAAACCATGCTGACATGAGCTGCATATACAAGTGGCGATACCATCTGACTATCACCTCTACTTATCGCCCACTATCGCTTCAGCCGGCTCTCGGTGAGCAGACACTTCTGTTGGAGACCCACAAATAACAGCCCAAATGACTGGAGGGCACACTACCTTCACAAAACACTAAAACTGACCAAAAAAATGTATTCTTCCCCAAAAGGAGTATAAAGCAGGCCATGCCACAAAAAGGAGTCAAACGTGTTAGTGCATTCATCAAAACATGTTAGCATTTTGTGTGACCTTCAACAAACTTGGTCCAAAGTGCATAATCCATCAATTTAACTCTGTGTGCTGCCTTTTACTGCTTTTTGGGAGTCTCTTGTGGAATTAATGGATTTTTTTTTTCCTTTTTCTTTTTTTTTTTCCAGCACAAAGATTTGATTGCTAAAACTCAGTCTTTCAATCCAGACTTCTACCAGAGTCTTAAAAAATCATTAAAGAGCACATTTAAGAGGCACTTTTTGTCTATGCAAACTGCTGCACAGCACCTCTATCCTCTGTTATTATAGGATGTCTAATAGCATAATCATAAATACTCAAGGTCTCAGAGGACTGCAGCACTCTGCCAGCAGCACAAATGTGAATCGGACTATTTTCTCAAGGTGTTAACCTGGTTTGCTGCTGAAGTCTACATTCCATGTGTAAATTCAAGGGGGAGCAACATAATAGAAGCATAAAAACACATGGACAAAAATCTCCACAATCGCAATTACAAAGGCAGCCAATTAGCAGTATGTGTCTCACCAATAATTACTTTTATGTGTTAGTTTTCAAAGCGTGACATGAGACAAGTAACAGAGCTGGTATTTACTGCAAGGCATCATTTGTATGCAATACCAACGCACAAAGATCCAAAACCTGGTGTGATGAACACTTAACATGGACCATTGAGGAATGTGAAAAAAGTAATATAATCTGATGAGTCTTTTTTGGCTTTTTCATTTCATTTGGATGGTTTTATGATCGGAAAAAATTAAAAGATGCTAACCAACATTGTTGCCACCTGATAAACCTGGCGTTGAATCTTTAATGGTACGTGCAGCCATCTTGTGGCACTTATTAAGCCTGATGATTGCTGCACATGGTTGTATTATAGCAAAGGAGTGAGAGACCATTTTCCAGGTCGATGTTCACCCTATGGTGCAAAACACTGCTCCCATATTTCAAGATGATAAAGCCTCATCACCGGTAAACAAATTCCAGGTTGGTTTCCTTTAAAAATAGGTTGAGGTCAAACTCCTCCCATGGTGTTCCCAATCACCACATCTAAACATCATTATGGGAAACTCTGAAGTGCAGACTGCAGAGGAGGTTTCCACTTCCTTCATCCGTCAAACAAGTGGAGGCTTTCTTTTTTGAGAAATGGTCCAATATCCCACTACACACAGTTCAGGACTTGTACGACAGCAATCCAATAAGAGCTGAAACTGCTCTGGAGGCAAAAGGTGGCTGTGTTACTGATCACATACTTGATTTTTAACATGATGTTGGAGGGGATCGGCTATTTTGTCTACCCCTGCATTCGTCATCCTACACAGGAGCACTCTGAGTTCAAAACCGTCTTGAATTTTGAATTTTAAAATGTGAATTGCAATATTCTAGAAACAGGAAGGACAAAAGACTTCAATAATTCATTCTCATCTCAGCAACTCGTACAATCGAAGCTGCAATAAAATATATTTTCAGTTTTCCTGTAAAACCTAGCACGATGCAGTCCCCAGACATCAGAATTGTCTCACGGGTGTCAGCGGTGGCAGAAATGGCAGCCTCTTAAGGAACTGCCGGGTATAGTCACAATCAACAGATGGTGAGCACTGCCTCTTCCCCCCAGGGCAACAGTAAAATTGAGCTTGTGAAATCTGTCACAATCCATGGTGGCAAATGTCTCACAGTTCCTGCAAATGCTAATGAAACTCATGTGAGGTCCAAAACCGAGGACGGGTGGGCAGGGAGAAATGGAGTGGAGTCCAATTTAAAAATGACACTGTGTGACAAAATCATCCTTCTAGAGGGCATTGAGATTTCTCTGGCCTGCGGACAGACATTCACAAATGAGCACGGCTCAAAGATGCCAGTGACATTCAGGTTGCCATTGTGAGCGTCCCCTTTGAGACTCACCCCCAACAAATTCCATCAGAGGCTTGGATAAAACCTGCCTTTGCTGGCACACACTGGGCCTCATTAGACGGGAATACAATGATGAAGTTAATTACATTGTGCTGCTTTTGACACGAATTCTTGAAAAGAGATTTAAAACAGTGGGATGCAACACTCGGACTTTTAGTGACTCCACTCAGCTGGAATTGAACTTGAAAAAGTGCCCTTGGTATAAAGCCACCATCACAAGCAGAGAAATCAAGTGACTTTGGTTTTTGTCTACTAATGAACACGTACATTTGGCCTGACTCATGGTGCTTTCTTTATTCTTAATTAGCTCAAATGCTTTACTGCTCAGTTCACACAACAGAAATTTGCCGCACTATTGTTGAAGATGAAACCCTGCCAGAAAAAAATAATGGATACTATAACTGAACCGTGATAAATATGTGAGAAATATGTTCATGTGATCACATCAGTGGAAAGACTGATCCTGGCCTCACACAAAAACTCTGCATTAACTCTATTCTTGATTTACGGTGTGAAAAATCATTCAAAAGCCCTTTACTTTAACTTTCATATGTACTCTATACCACAACTTGACTTTTCATGACGTCTGTATTTACAGTTACACGCAGACATCCAGACTGCTTATTTAAATATGCAATATTAGAAATATACCCTATCTACCTCTCTATATATACATATTGTATAATATAAACAATGTAACACAAAACACATTTATTCAGTGTGAAATAGGTGTGAAAATATAATTACTATATGCAGAAAATAAAGATATGTGAAAACT
Organism: Holocentrus rufus; assembly: GCA_900302615.1. NCBI lineage: Eukaryota > Metazoa > Chordata > Actinopteri > Holocentriformes > Holocentridae > Holocentrus > Holocentrus rufus. The sequence continues at coordinate 57,664 of OMLF01021504.1, read as the reverse complement.
GAATAAGCCAGTATGTGAATTTGCATAGTAATTACATGTCATATTCACTAACAAATCTTCAGATGGCCATATGGCTATATGGAGCTGTCTTTACCTAAAAATAATGTGATACTGTAAAACAGTTACAGGTTTCAATTTGTATGTTTGCAAGGTTTTGTTCAGTGTTTGATAGCAGGTTTCAAGAATGAATTTTAGTTACACTTTGTTTTGTCTTAACAAGACAAAGAGGAACTCACCACCAGCATTATAAATGTTTTTCACTGGTCAGCTTTTCCTTAGGCCATGAACTGAGATCAGGTTAAATTGGAAAGCCAACTTCTCTGCAAGATTAATAAAAGTTCTTGTCTTAACAAGATGTTCTTTTTATTCTAAAGCAAAGCTTAATTTGTAACCAGGAAACAAACTCTCTGGGCAAAAGAAACTACAGGAGATGGGGGGCGGATTTAAGTCTGTCTGTCCAAAACTGATTCTAACATTATATAAACATCCTCAGGACGGTCTGAACAGTAGGTCATAGATTAGTCTTCAAAAATCCTAAAACAAAACAGCATAACTGAATCACCGAATCTGTGTATTATGGGCAGGCAGGATGATAAAAGCATTGTTGGCCTGAAAATGTTTTAGTCTATTAACAAATTAACAAGAGCACAGACTAGGTCACGTGTATATGCTTCCAAATAAGACAGTAAACAAATAATCCTCTCTGTGCTGTCAATGACGGTACATATTAGGTCTGGAGAACCCAGTGGGAAATCACACAGAGTAATCATTAGAGATTGGAAATGCGAGGGTGTGTGTGTGTGTTTGCTGTCTGGCAAGAGATCGGGCACTTCTCCCAAACCAAGCTGTGCCCAACATGGAGCTCACAACTTATCTAACAACAAATCAGTCACACTGAACATGGGATAGCAGACCAACTGTCTGTCTCAGTACAAGAAAGAACACAGTCCAAAACTTAAGCCATCATGTTATCAATCATGATAAAACACTACTTTCTTTACAAGATGCTGATATTTAGCTTGTCAATGATTTTGATAAAATGACTTATTATTGCATCCAAAGACCCAAGAAGATTAAGCAAAGACGGCTATTTACACTTAATTTTTACAGCCGTGAAGCATCGGGCTATTTAACCTATTTTTAACCCCTACTTGTTGACAGATTCCATCAGCCACTGACACTTTTACAGTGTTGACTCTGTTCGTCAGTAGTGTGTTTTATAAATTCACCAAGAAAATGCAACGCATGTCCCGGATTTTTTCACCCATGATTGAAGCAAACAGCAGGATAAAAAATAGCTTATTTGGAGTATCGAGAACAAACATTTTTCAAAGTTTTTGAATCACTGCAACCACAAGAGATTCTTCCTCATGCAGTCATAACTGTGCACAAAATTTAGGCTGAAAGACCCAGTAGTAGTTTGCAAGATTAGCCATGGGCAGGCACACACAAACACACCCAATGCATGATCTCTTGGCAAAGATTAAAAAAAAAAAAAAAAAAACTTTAAAAGGCATTTTATATATGGTAGTCGGGCAGAGGAGAGGTGGAACGGACATTAATGAGACAGTAAGTGAGTGCTTCAGGAAGGAACAAAGCCACCAGCCCACTTTCCACAAAGCACTAGGGTGAATAATTACCAAATACTTTTCAATCACAAATCTAAATGCGTTACTGCACTGGATGTGGAAGTCCACCTTCAAAACAGATTTAACCTACTTATGTTTTCAATTACTGCCACAATTTATGGTCTTATCTACCAAAGGAACAGTCTCTCATTTCGCCACCTACATTAAACCTTTCATAACCTGTGAAAATATTTGCAATACATTACCCCCAGCATAATCTGAAAATGTGGAAATGAACCTGTGGAAAATTAAAACCATAATTCTAATCTTTTCTTGCACTTAGGACTATAATTGGTCTCATTTCAAAATGCTATATTAGGTTATGATTTGTCTGCCTTTTGTGTTTTATTCACAAGATGGCATAGCTCACAATGGATGGCTTGAATGCTAATTAAATTTCTGGGGCAAGAGGAGGAAAAGTCTTTCACATCTCCAGGCTTTCACCCCGGCTTAAACACCACCACTATGAGGTGTGATGTTTCTTCGTTCAAGGCCAAGTCTCCACCCGTCATGCTGGAGCAGACAAGAGGACTGATTGCACTATATTGTCCATGTAATTTTCCATGCTGGATGGGGTCATTCAGTCAAGATAAGGAGCAAGCAGCCTTTGCCTCCACCTTCTGAAATGTGAATCTGACTCAGTTCTCTCTCAAACACGATCAACCTATAAGCAGCAGTCCTCATACAACGAAAGAGGCCTATCCATGGGTGGACAATGTTGACTGGCAGGAGAAAATCCATTGGGCATTGTGCAGGTAGTAACTTGAGAGTAGCAGAGGCTCACCTTGACCTGAGATGCTAAGTGTGTCTCTTTCCAGTGGTGAGTTCGGTGCTAAGAGTGGAATACTGATTCATGCAGGGTCTTCTAGACAGAGAGAGAGAAGGGCCCTAGGGGGAAAAAAGCAACCTATTGCCACAGCTAACATCAGGGGGAGAGAGAGAGAGAGAGAGAAGAGATGGGAAGAGGAAATATGAGACAGTACATGGAGACAGAGCAGTGAAATGCATCAGACTCTGAGTTTTCTGTTTTCCCAAGTCAAAAGCTTAACTATCAGAGCTTATCTACATTCTAATAGGTAAACAAACCAACTCCACAAACTGAGGTGGATTTAACTTCTTTTTATTATTACAAAAATGTTCACATATATCCATTTCAACAGATTTATTTTCATGTAAAATTTTTATAAAATATCATTGGCCAAACTTTAGTGCAAATGTTTAGTTTTAAATCAATGAAGTTGAGGTAATTTGAAATAGTCAGATTTACAATGTAAAATCTTTAAAAATATTACAATGTCCATGAAACAAATGAAAATGTTGACAGATTGGGTGGTAGTATGCATTTTTTTCTATTCATAAGCTTAAAAGTTTCTGTCTTCCATGACCAAAACAACACAGGAAAGTACAACACTACAGAACAAAAGGACATTCAAATTTTTTAAAGAGTAAAATTTACAAGCGCTAAATCAATCTAACATTAAAATGACAAGTCGACAAAATAATCAAGACAGAAAATTCAACCAAGGTCACAATATTCATATTAACAGCGCCATGTCATTGCGAAGTTATCTTGGACTGTTTGTCCGTGATGCACTACGCCCATGGCTGAGTGTGAGATTCCTGGCTGGGCTGTTCATTATTGGCTGTTCGGTCCTTGATCAGACATCTGACAAGTGATTAATCAGGCAGGCAGCCTCAGTGGAGCAACTGAAAGTTAATTTCCACACTTCTGCATGTGGAGATGAATTAGAGGCACGGGCAGGCGGGATAGCTGCCTTAGTCACCCTTTCAGGGTGACCTTTGGCCCGCACTGTTGCCAGGATTACGTCTAGTGTGATAGTTCCAATCTTATCTTCATCATGCACGAGCACACAGCGGACGTCTGAGCGAAGACGGAGAGTTAAGCCATGGAATTGGGTGCGGCGGGGCTCTACAGGGACAGAGCGAGGAGCGGGATGAGAGACAGTGTCCTCCTGCACCAGGCCGAGGTGGGTATCAGTAAGGAGAAGCTGGGCCAATGGCTCCATGCGGGTACCAGGGCTAATGCACACCCGGACACTAGTGTACAGCAGTAGCCGCACCTCTCCCATACTGGGCCTTTCTTGATCCATGTTGCCATGAAGAAGGTAAACCAGATCAGCAAGAGTCTTCTGAAACTGGCAGCAGACCCTCAAACCAGCATCCAACAGCAGGCCAGGAATACAAGCCTGCCAGTCTATAGACATCCCTGTCAGGTCTCCATGGAGCAATGGGTGCTGAGAGACCCTGCTGTCCTCTGGGCATACGACACTAAGTATGGCACGGCACAGCTCTTTGGTTAGCTTCTGGCTGTGGGTGTAGAGGCCCAGGATGCTCTCCTCTGTACTGCCCATCAAACATAGGCTCAGGCCCGCAAACCCTACCTGGATCTCTTTCAGCTGCAGCAAGGGGAGGTGGTGGAACAGCACCAGGTACCCAGGGTCAGAGGTCAGGGTATAAAGGCCAGACTCCTTCAGGATCAAGAGGGCAGGACGGGGCTGATGCTGGCTGAATTTAGCCACTCTCAGCCAGTAGAGGGCCACAGTCCTCTGGGAGGTGAACACTGAGCTGGAGCTGACAAACTGTAAAGAGTCCATGAGGCCTTGAATGGGCAAAGACTGCAGGTTCACAAGTGCATCAGGGAACTCCACCAGCTTTTGACAGAAGATTTGCACATCTTCAATCTTCTGCACAGTCACTGAATTCTCTAATGTCTGCTCAGCAGTAGTTAGAGGATCCTTGTGTATCTGCATATGGGTAGCCTGTGGCTTAATGCTGTGGTGTGCTGGTAAAATGAGCTCCTTCATTTTGATCTCCCTTTGTTTTAAATGAATATCAGCCATGTCCTGCTGTTTTAACCGTAGACTCATACTCTTATCCCTTGACCAGTTCTCTTCTTGGACCAGAGATGGGTTTTCTGGCAACCCCGCTGCCTTGACACAGGTCTGTGCTGGGGGCATGGTTAAGACTGTATTTGGACTTGTGAGGTCCTGAATCATCCTAGCCGCCTCCTCTGGTTGAGTGTGTTGGATTTGCTCCATCTCAACGACCAATGGCAGTTCTTTCATCGTGGAGAACACATGGCTATCCTTGAACAGAGAAAAGATATGGCTCTCCTTGGCTAAGGAGAAGACCTGGCTATCCCTCACTACAGAAAGAACCTGCCTTGCCCTGACCAGAGAGACCACCTGACTGCGCCAGCGTGCTCCAACAAGCTGCAACCCTGCCTCCCCCACTTGCTGCAACACAGCAGGAGAGCTCCAGAGGAGACGCCCGGCATCCTGCACCATCCATGAAACCCTGCTGATCAGAGAGCCCTGTCTTGTGTTTTGAGCTGCAACTGCTGCAGTCTCTGCTTCACAATCTCCCAGGATCTCCTCCAAACCCCTGCATTCATCCATCTCTTCACAGCTGGACTGGTCCTCCAAGACAGTTTCCTTAGGTGGACAGCAGGCCGCCTGACTGCTGTGTGTCCTTTTGGAGGGTTGAGAATGAGCGCTGGTTGGTGAGAGGACAGACCTGAAGCTAGTTCCTACAATGCTCTGTAGGTGGGACACGCTGTCTAATGAGCTCCCACTAGAGCCAGTACTCCCCTTGTAGCAGTGAGCCACAACACCATGGCTCTTGTTAGCATTCCCCTCCAGCTCCATGCCACATCCATCACCCAGACCCAGGACACTTGTCTGCTGGAGGCTGGCATCCCCTGACCAAAGCTCCCCTCCCACATGACTTTCAATTCCAGTCCCAATCTCAGCTCTCCTCCACAGCCTCTCAGACATAAGCCCTGGCCCTGATTTATGAGATGAGTCCCTTTCCTGTTCCTGACCATCCCTGGTGCTTATCCCACCCTGCAGTGTATCTCCATCCAACTCAAAACTAGTGTGAGAGACAGGACATTTCCCAGGTATGGCCTGATTTACAGAGTGAGGCAAGTGAGTGAGAGTGAGAGTGAGGGAGAGTGAGAATAGAAGTAAAAATTAATGTAGAGTAATTCAATGACCCTGTTTTGTTATCTGCTATTCTGTAATTACAAATGTTATGTTGAAAAGGAACTGTTAGGGTTTCTAACCCTTAAAAGCATGGTTTTAAATATGAATACATCAAGGCATTAATGGGCAAATAGAGCGAGGAACAGCAAGGTACATGTATAAACAGAAATATTTCAAAAGTGCTCTCGTTGCAATATGCTTTCACAAAATGAGTGCCATTTTCTTTGAAACCCCTGCAGGAAAGCGTAATAGGGTTGAAATATGTGCATAATAAACAAACAAAACAAGCCAAGGGAAAAAGCATTTCATGCCTCATAAAAACCTGGATTGGGCCTGGCTGGAGAGGAGGGTAGGTATTGACATTTGCTCTCTTTTGCAAAGACAAAAGAGACTAGTACTTCAACTGTGCAGTGTCATTGTAGTCACTTTTGGAAAATAGCAGCAAACTGGAGAACCCTGCTCACTCTTTACATACTGTATAATATTTTACCTTTATTCAATCCCTGTAAGTCTATAAAAAATAGGAATTCATATCCAACTTCAAATAGAGAATCTAACCATGTATGCATGAGTAAATCTTTATGTATATCTATTATATTAAGCCAAGAGTGTGCATGTGATTAACAATAACTACAGCAGAAATGTGTGTACTCACCATGGTCATGCACTTCTCCAGTGAGGCAGAGAGCACAAAGCTGCTTGGCAATCTAGAGTCAGCAGTCACAGCAGCCAGCCCGTCCATCCTGCTGTAAAAGGAGGCAGTTAAGACAGAAGATTGAAATAATACATTTCTCATTCTATCAGAAAAAAAAACCCAATTGCATCTTAATATGAGGGGGTGAGCGCACAGTGCAACTGGGTTTATATTCTAATACATGCTGCCAGGCTCTTTGTTTTCAAAAGCAATTTAATTATTTGCTGTGGTGTGACACTAGAGACTTCAAACAGTTTGCAGGCAAAAGACAAGATTTCAATACCCTCCAACCCCCCTTCACAAAAACCATCCATTAGAGTTGAAAAGCAAACAGCCCAAATGGCTGGATGAGATTAGAGCCACTCAACTAGCTGTGAAATTAAATAGAATCTGTGCATGTAGATTTGAGGATTTACATACAACACTCAGCACTCTTGAGGGAGGGGGGGAGGTGGAAACCAAATATACAGCTCAGAATGATTTCTGACAGCAAACAGCAGCTTTGGCAGAGCTTTATGTATTACAGCAGGTTGAGGGGGTGGGAAAGTGGAAGCACGAACGCCTTGACAGCATCAACAAGAGGGGCACAGTGCAGTTCCTCTTGACGATTAAAGGATTTTTGCAGATCCTGAGATCAATAAAGAGGATGTCTTGCACTTAGCAATGTTTGTCTATTCTGCTCACACTCCAAGTAAATAGAGGGACACTGATCTGAAGTGGGCTGCTGAGATTACCAGTCTAAGAAGTTGACCAAATGTTGATGCCAACCTTTTACTGTGATCCAATCTTTCACATACAGAGGCTTACGCTGTGCTGGTCTTGGAATGACAGTGGACTGAAATGGATCAACAACACTAGCTGCATCAGCATTACCTCTGACACAGCACAGCGGCGCAGTTCATTTTCCCAAGCTTACCCACAGCCGGTCTCTTCCATCTCTCTCCCCTGCGTCTCCTCTCCTGCTCTCTGTTGATCGGGCGTCCCACTCTGCTGCTTCAGAGGGCTTTTGATGTCCTGGCTGCGTCTGTGCAGGTTGTCCCGGACATGCTGCAACTCTACCTCCTGCTGGCTTTCCTTCTCCACCAGCCTCCTAATCATAGCATCACACACCCACGCAAGATTTTGATGTATGTATGCAGCGTGCATGATGTAATCGCTCTTTTAACACATATATACATGTTTTCTCATATCTCTGAAGTCCCAACTTTTCCAGGGGATCTTGTTTCTGTTTTTCAAACTCCAACCTGGGCAATTGAAAGAGGCAGGTAATTGTACCTCGACTAAAACGAGGCAGCTCAGAGTAAACTGAAATAACTGTAATACCAAAAACAAATCTGGACAATAAAATCACAGTCTTCAGAGCCGATTGGTTTTAAGATTGCTCTAACAGCACTTAAGCTGGAGGCAGGAGGCTTAGGTGGCACAGAAGCTGCTAGAGTGATGGACATTGGCCAGTGCAAAATCTCCACTATTTCAGCAGATCTGAGCTCCTAATAACAGCCTGTCTGTGGCCAGAGGAGGCAAACAGTCAAGTTTCCACTTGGCCTTTTGGCCAGAGATGGAGTATCCTGAGAGGGCTGTCAGAGGAGGGACTTAGAGAGCGAAGGTGGCCATTAAAAGCTGCGTGGGTCAAACATCAACCAGCCCACTCCACCACTGGGAGCTCTCAGACTTCTGACCCGTTAGGCTGGGAGGAGCAGCATTTCAGCTCGTCTTTTACAAACTGTCTCTGTTACAGTCCATTTAAGACTAAATCAAACGCTGCGCTCCACCTTTTATTGCAATGTAACAAATAGGTCATGTAGACAGTCAAATACTAATAAACAGGACACATCTGCACGTAAAAACATGCCTGCACAAACACATAAGTGTTCACATTGCTTGATATCCATCTTGGAAGCCTCCAGCAAAACACCCACTATTTGTTGTTTCCATCAAACAGCAAGTCCAAAACATATTCTTTTGATGCTCTCAAATTTAAAACCACAAATCTCATTGTGGAAAAAAAAAAAGATAAAAATGACCAAAGAGAAATTCAGCATAGTCTTCCCTGCATATCAACAGCCCCACTTAGAGCTAAGCCTCCTCCAGTACCTCAGCACACCATTCAAATTTCTGATCTCCCCTCTGAAAACTCTCCATCTAACAAAAGTGACACTATGATTGTCTCCACCAGCCACAGTCTAAAATAAAGTTCAGACAAGAGGCCACTGGGGCAGGAGATGTACAGCCTCTTTATAAATGGAAAGGATCTGTTAGTTCGCTCTGTAAACTAATGCTTTACATGAAAGGCTTTTGTGAGAATCTGCAAACTGTGAGGTCACCGGGGGGGGAGGCTTTAATGGTATTGTAATATTATGCTGATATGCTGCATCCACACCACTAACACTTGTAGACTGCAACATGAGGATTTTCTTGAACCCAGGCTAAGAGCCAAGACCGAGTGAGACAATTATCATTCAGGCGGTATTGTAAACATATAAATACTTCATACATACGAATCGGGGAAGCAAAGATAGGGTTTAAATTTAAAATGCGAAGCGTTGCAAAGTCATAGGAACAGGTCAGGCTGTTTGGAAATGCAGCTACTCTATTCCTAACTAGACTCTCAAATGAAAGAGTCTCGGAGCCAACTGTGTTGCGGTCATTAATGGGCAGGTTGGTTTTGTTGTGATTGGAGTGGCCCTCAGGCAATTCCAGGTCAGCTCACTGATATCTCCTGTCACTCCCGCCGCCGAGCAAACATCCACAGCCACTGCTTGACATCAAATTATTTACTAACAACTACTCATACCACTCCAGCTTGGCTCTGACATGATTGGGTAAAACTAAAAGATCAATTCCCTCCTTGTGAGGCTTTGCAGCAATGGAGGTCTAGCTGGGCGAACAACAGGCCGGACGAGGCTGGAATACACATCTGTGCAAAGTTTTTCAGGAGGATGCAAACATAAGCTGACTATTGCAGGTGGAAAGAAAAGACGAGAAGATGTTTCAGTTGAACACGCTACAGGATATTTTATGGCGAATAGGAAATGAAGATTTAGACCATTAGAGGAATCGCTGCTCGACAACATATTTTATCACCATGTTCCCTCTGTGTGTTGTTTGTATGTTATCTCCTCTCTCCTGCGGACAGTCGGTAGCTTGGCTGCTGACGGTCAAAGGAACGCAGCTCTCAGATAAGTGTCTCAGTATCCCCCATTAACACCTAGGGACATCAATCCAGCACAGCACACACACACACATACTCTCTCCGCCCCTCACTCTCCCCGGCTTCAGCACTCTCCACTCTCCCCTGTCACCATCTCACTCTGTAAATCACCTATGCAGCGTCCCTGCCTGCCAAAGCGCTGCCGTTTGGGGATTCTTGCCTTGTGAAGGAAATTGCATGTCAGACAGGCAGAGCCGCTGTAAAACATCAGGGTATCAGATCATGCTAGACCTCGGGGCCGACGCCTGCTGTGATGTCCACTGCTCCACTACAAAGCGGGTGCACTTCAGAGCGGCTTTTTGCATGTGAGTGTGTGTGTGCGCTTCCAAACCTCCACTCACATGAAAGCAAACATAATTTACGGCTTTGATTTGGTTCTGCATGCCCAATGCGTGCTGTTCACGAAGCAGGCGCGCTGTTGAGATCAAGGCGGAGTGGGCTCAGTTATGCCCGAGTCACAGAATGTACAGAGTTTCTGCACGAGGCTCACCCTGGATTGAGCAGCATCACCTTGGACAGGTTCTCGGTAGACTTGGACATGTCAGTCATAGACAGGCTGAAGACAGAGAGCAGCCCACTCTGCAGACGAGAAAATGAGAAAGCACTCTGAGATGAAAACCTTGTTAGAAATGAGTGGCAGCTGCCTATAACAGAAATGTAATTATACGGTGGTTTAATCATAGTAAATATATCATCAGTATTCATGACACATCGCCGTTTTTCATACAAAGCAGCCCAGGAGACTGAGGAGCTTTGACAACATCTGGAGAAATGTCCCAACTTATCATCGGGAATAGACAAGATAGTCCAAAAAAAAAAAAAAAAAAAAAAAAGGAGGACAAGCATTATGAAATCATTCCCAAAATGAGGGGTCAACCCCTGTGACAGAAAGTGCACTTTTGTTCAAACTGCAAAAGAAATGCTGCACAACACAAATAGGTCCCCTTGTCGTTCCCACATAGCTTTTACAGTTCATCCAGGAGTCCCTTCAAAGACTTTTGAGTAGTTTCACATATTTAATCGGTCTAAAACTGACATGGAACGTCATGCAATTTGCAACACACTTTATGTAATAGACATTTTAAATCCATTATTTAAAGCATTCACACAGTATGGCGTTCTGGGTCATCTATATTTTCAGAAAAAGTGAAGGTGTTGAACTCTTGAGATCAGCTCATTTGAAATCAGTGTTAAAAATGAATGTCAGAAACACTTCCTTGAACCACAGTGGGGCCGGGATGCCGGCGCTTTACTTTCGCTGTAAGTTTGTGCAGTTTTCAATAATGCAGAGAGCAGAATGCTGTCGAGAACCAGAAGTTCAGCTGCGTGTCTATAAAAATGGTCTATGAATCCATTTTACAGCGTAACATGTCCGAAAACACACGAGGAAATGGTGAAACGGGACCTAATTTGGAGTTGTTGGATCTTTTCGTCGCCCAGGTCATTTCATTTTAAAAATAAATCATTCCCATTGATCAGACACAAAGTAACGGACACAGAAACATAACTTGACTCTGAATTACAATGAAAATGGGGGCATTCTAAGAATGAGCAGATTTCCACTATAAACATCTGTAGAAAGTGTTTCAAGAAGTCAGTTACCTAGACTATTAAATCCATTTCATGGGCAACAGAAGCAACAGGCCAAGAAATCAGCACTCTAAATATACATTAAGAGACTTAACAGTCTGGATACATTCCATTACCTGCTGGGCCGGTCTCAGTAAATACGTATGTTTGTTTAAAAAGAAAACATCCCACACAACTGGCTGCCTGCCACATCCTCAGCCCATTACCAGAGGAATTTCCTCTTACTCCTACAGATATGTATGAGCAGGAAGCATCAGAAATGTATGTAAGGGAGCTCCAACAATAGGTATTTTATTAAAAAGAGATAGAAGAGGTAAACTATCACCATTGCCACCATAATGACAATTTTGACTCAAAGACAAATTGCAAAAGGCTTTTCATTCTCAAGTTTATGATGAAGATATTCATCATAAACTCATTCATCATCATTCATCATATTGGAAATGACTGTGTATACTTATGTTTCTATGTGGTTTGTTGGATTTTAGGGGTGTAACGGTTCTGAGACCGAGAAGTGATTTTTAATGACTATAACACATGTAAATCACAAAATTATTATTCTATTTAAAGTTAGAGAAAGCTGTATATTTTGAAAACAATTCAAATTACATTTTATTTTCTCCCAAAGGCATTTGACTATTTGGGTCTAATCATGATTGAGTGATCATACCTGAGGTAAAACTTAGTAAACAAGAGTCTCTGTTTATTTATTTTGTTTACTTAGTTAATTTATGTAAAGTTAATTTATAAAGTTAATCTACCTTCATAGTGTTCTTTAGTGTTCTTGTTATTCCAAATTGTGGTTGATTTGATGAAACAATATTTTTGCCCATGACTCCCTCGCAAAATGAGATTTTTAATCTCAAAGGTATTTTTTTCCTGATAAAATAAAGGTAAATAAATAAATAAATAAAATCTATAAAACCTAAATTGCTCCCATGGTGTTTTAATTAATTTAAGAAATGACACTGAGTCACTGTTCCGTAAATTTAAAGCAATCTTTAACGCACATGCTGCTTTCTTGGCTCGGCGCAGAGACAACAGTGTGTGTGTGTGTGTTTATTCTTATACACACACTCAAGCTTACACAAGCTTTTTCAAGTAAATGATTAAGTTGAACTTCACCAATCCCAAATTATAGAAGAGAAAACCTTGTTGGTGTTGTGGGAAGAAGAGGTGCATTCACATTCACACGATCCTGCTTTTTTGTTTTTAACAGCCAGGGTCTTTTTTTTTTATTTTTATTTTAACTTGAAAGCCAAGAGGGAGCTGCTGCGAGGCGCACGGAAAGCAGCCAATTTGAAAATGCATTGCACCTGGCCTCTTTTTAGGCAGAGCAAACGCTTTCTAAAGTTGAGGACGGTTCGGCTTTTTAGAGCGAGTGTACATGATGTAGACCACTTTCATGTGAGCTAATTAATCATAACAAAGAGGAGGTGGGGCTTCACACTACACAGGCAACTCACAGCTTGCAGCAACAACAGTCAGTGCCAGCTGAGAAGAGGGTAGTACTAGTTGTATGGATCATGAAAAGTCAATATAGCTCCCATTGGCTGCGTTGTGGAGTTTGTGATAAGTGCTTCTGAGTTCAATACAAGTACTGTTTCCTGGTAGTGGCAGCTATTAGAGCCGGTCTTTATGGAAATAAAGTGCATTCTGCAGACTTGCATGTTCAAATTATCAACAAAATGCAGTTGAGGTTCAGTACAAATAAGCAGTGTGAGTGCATCCTATACAAAGACATGCTTGTGGTGCTTTTTTTTTTTACCTTGCGTTTCTCTCTGAGCTGGGAGGCCTCTGCAGGGTGGTTAAAGCGAAATATGGTTCCTCTCCCTAGCTGTATGATGGCACCTACGGGTGACAGAAACAAAAGGCTAAACATGACAGAAGAGACATATCAGGAATTCGCCAACCACGTCAAAGTTTTGTATCTGGTGTTACAGGTTTGTGCGCACCACTGGGCCTCAACACCAAGTTCTGCACTGCGTTTGGAGGACAGACTGGCAGAGGGACTTGTTTCAGGAGAGATGGAACTGACAGTAATAGGGCTGAAAGTCTGCCATACCGCCTTTGGAGGTGTGGGACAGTATTCATCATGCATAAATAGCAGAGGAACAATAAACTCTGGACGAGGGAATCTTTCTGTCATTATGGGGCTGCGCTGGACTGTCTCTGCACTGAACTACAGGGAGGCAACTTGACAAGTAGCTCAAAAGTTCTCCTCAGTTTTCCTTTGCCGGCGTAAAGTGAAGGAATTGCCATGAAGAACACAATCTCCGATATGATTGGCACTGACCTAGACCAGGGGGATGATTTACCAGAGAAAATAGGCTAGAGAAACTTGGTAAGTCTTGTAAAGCTATGGAATTGAAGTGATATTAAGGTTTATATATCAGGCTCACGCTCATATAGGCCACATCCACAGATTTTCTTTCGCTCTCTCTCCATTCTCCTTCTCTCTCTTCAGCAGGGCAAATACTAATCTTGCTACTATTAATGACTTCTGACGAGTGACAAAGCACCTGAGAAGGCAGCCTGTGATAGATTCCAGCTGCTGTTGGGCTGAAAATTACTATCATTTGTTCAAGAAAATAGCTTCAGATGCAGCCGTTTCTGAAGGGGATATTGGGTAAATTGAAATGGTTATAAAGGAGACTAGCGTGGCCGGGCCCTGCACTGTCTGCCTCTGTGTGCAGTTTTTATCTCTCTAAAGCAAGGCGATGTGAAAGAGCAGGCAGCTCGCAGGGAAAGCTCCAAGCCCTGGCAAGCAGGGTCTTCTCGAGGGGAAGGCAGGAGTTTCAGCTCGGCCCGGCTCCGTCCTTTGAAAGGTTAATGCTCTGGCCCACTTCAAACCTGTCGGCCCTATCAGCTCCATCTGCCAATTAAATGGAGGGCCTGAGGCTTTGTCTGGGGCTTTGTCCAGGGCTTCTCGCCCTTCAAAATGTTTAGTAAGAGAAATGGCATCTGCCCTGTGGAGTGCCGTGTTCACAATCCACTTGTGCCCTGAGTGCACACGGTCTCGCTGCCACAGGGGACCCGGGGTCATAAAGTGGAGTTCATGTGAAAAAAAAAATGAAACAATGAAAGGCATCTCATATGTATGCGTGCATTTAAAATAGAAGGGAAAGGTATTGAATGAATTTGAATCTTTTAGTACAGACTTGCCTCGCTTTTTTATACTTTCATAGAATATATGGAGCACATTACTGTGGCAGAATCATTACCCTGAGTCAGCATGCAGGGATGAGTTACCACCGTCCCATTGACTGAACACAGTGCACGGCTCTGAGGGATCAGACTCACGGTCCCAGCACGGTTCTCAAGCACACAGTGTTCACTCAGGAGCCCAGGCCCACGGAGCACTGCAACACAGGAAAATATGAAATCGTACAAGGGGACGTTTGTTTTTCTCAACCTAATGGATGACGCAGCAGCTGATACTGCAGCAAAACCTGCATCCTGGCTCACCGATATCCTCATGACATGATGCTTCACCTCTGCCAATCAAGGTTCTGCCCTCCTACAGTGAGATTAAAAGGCCATGTTTTACAATCAGGAGAAATCCATTCAAATGGATCTAGTAATGACTTCTGTGAAACAATAGAATATAAAATTCTAACGCTTATTAAAGTTGTTGAATCATTCTACATGTAATGTCACTCTTGGTAGATCACATTCTATGCTTAAACAGAAAATACGTGCTCTAAGGTGAAAACTCACTTTCAAATGATACAGGATGATGCCAGTGCTGAGGAGGTCTTCATCAATGCCAATCAGATGAGGGAGCTGGCAGTCCAGGACGACTCCGCTTCCCTCCTTCCTCAGAGCCAGCGTCAACTCCTGTGAGACGCAAGAGAACGCTCCATGAGAGGGGGGAAAAAAAATATCCTCTTTCTATAGCCTGTAGCCAGAATGTCGCACAATATAAAATAAAAATGCTGACAGACATTTAATGGCAACCAGCAGAAAACTGAATTCTTTATGAGTGCTCTTCCTTGCCTGAAGGCCAAGCAGAATAATAGTGGCGTTCCAACCATGTGTCGCCATGAAGCAGGAGAGTGGCTAACGGCAAGAGAGACACTATAAATCATTCAGATTATCATGGCTAGAGTCAAACTGTACATGGTGTTCACAGAGCGACGCAGAGCCGCCACACACACACACTCACACACACTCATTGAATGTGGATAGTATACCATGCACCATTGGTTTTAGTGATACATAGCTATAAACATTCAAAACTGCTATTAAAATACTCCCGGGCTGATGAAAGCGTGTCAACTTTAGATAACGGCAACAAACTTGTGCTAATGTCATTTTGTTTACAATTTGTCTGTGAGGATGACAGATATTGCATGCAAGGTCAAGCTAAAGTGAATTCTTTTTTCTCTCACACCCTCATATCAAGTGCAAGCAAGCCGTTGGTAGTGTATGCAAGGCACAACGCGCTCCCCTGTCATTATTTGTTGAAGAGCTGAGGTAAAATGAATCATAAGACAATTTCATGATGGCATTTTCAATATTTCCCTATGAAAAATGGTATTTCAAGAGGCAAACGCCCCATCTTTGAGCGCAAATAATGGAAACACTTAAATGTGCATATTTCACAAATGGGTTATTGCTTAATGCTGCCTCATAGTGACATTCAGATCGCAGCCAATCACCCCCATTCCAGTTACATCACAACCCAAAAGTTGGAAAGAAATTAATGTCCACATGAAAAATCCATTCTGCTTGTCCAGAAATCTCTGCTAAATATGTATTTAATGGCGTTTTGGCACCTCTCTACAGGAAGGTGATAAGAGGTAGAGAAATTGATTTAATCCGTGAAAGCCATTGCTAACGCGCAGGACGGCTATACATAAACCTCTGATCTGTTCCATACACCGCTCCACTGCCTCCCACTATTGTTGCTGAGGAAAGGTAGAAGCCTGAACCACACTGCCTTACTGTGTATATGTCTGTCACAGGGAGACATTCATTTTTACCTTTATATAAAATGCCATTTAATATCAATTCCATTTCGAAGTTGACTGAAAAGGTGTGGAGGCAGATTGTAGAAAAGGCCAGACAGAGAGTAGGCAGAATATGAGTTAATTCCGCAGTTAATTTGCCAATTATCCCACAAGAAATGAAACACTTGCCCTCAGACGACCTACCAGGCTGAAAAGACACACTGAATTAAGCCATCAAGAGGGACTTAACTTTCCAGGCTAAGGTTGAAGGCCAACAACCTTTTTCCTTCCGGGGCACTGGCTCCAGCTCAATAACCCAAGAGTCTACCCAAGCATGAGAGGCCCTATCAGAAGAATTCTTCTGTTAGGATGGTGGACTAATGCTTCACATTGCTATGGATTATCATAAGTACTTCCCCAAGAGGCAGAGCAGAAAATATCTCACACATGGAGGATTCAGAAGCAATACTCTGCATAAACTAGTTCCCCTCCCTTTCGACCTCCTCCTGCTCTCCTCTGTATAGATTGGACCGTGAAGTGAGAGACGTGTCCACCACCACCACCTCCCTCATTGGCAGATGTGAGATGGGAGAAATCCTTTTTTCTAATGAAGAGGGAGAGGCATCGACCCCAGCCCCTGTACTTAATTAAAAGGGATTCTTCACAGACTTCATTAGAGGTGAGGAGCAGTCTGGCAGATTAATGCACTGTGTCACTTTCCTAAGACACCAGGAACAGATGAGATCCTCTTATTTTCTCCTCACATATACACCAGAGAAAGTTGTCCCCCACCACACCCAGTGAGTCAGTCAGTCAGTCTGCTGCGAGGAGAGAGTCTGCCTTTCTCTTTCCCCTCAGATTGAGGCAGCTGGTGAACATAATTAACTGTGGCCTAGACCAGCAGCCAGGCTTGGGCAGCATTTAAGCTCCCATTAAAAGCCATCATCTGTGGTTGGGTAGAATTTTTAATAGCTTTTCTCGGTGCTTCAACAGTTCAAGTTCCCAACTTGGTTTGCATGCATATCAAATGCTACTGTAACGGGCCGACCAATCATCCTTTCCCGACTGCCCATCAGCCTTGCCGAGCGGAGCAACTTGCCTAAAGAAACTCATCAGAAGGTACTCTTCATTAAGAATAGGAGAAAAAACGTCTGCATTTGAAGGGCTCTGTTGCTTTCAAAAGCTAATTTCCTAAAAGGAACCCCATTGATATCCACAGATTAACAGTCTTTATGAAGTGAGAAGGAACGATGCATAGAGGAAAGGCAATTATATGGCTAATTTTCAAAGAGTAGGAGGCACTCTGTTCACATTTCTTGGTTATACATATTCAATTATATTTATGCACAGAAAAAGTACACTGACATCTTGTTAATGTTCCTTTCTCTGTGAACACTCCTACATCATCTGTGTGCTACATGTGCAACAGAAGTCTGAAACTCACATCTCTAATTAAAATATACTAATATAGAAACTAATAACACTGCTGACCTGATTAATAACGCTGCTGGTTTTATTTTTCCACCTGGAGTTACATTCATCACAATTCTAAAGTTGATCAATGCACATTTTGCAAATCTTGTGTAATTTCACAATTAGTTTCTTCATATTTTCAGATTTATAATTGCCATACATTGTATATATATAGATTTTTTTTCTACTATTGCATTCTGCAGGCATTCAATATTTTTGGTGCAATTTCCACTCTGTTCATTTGTCTTTTTCATTTGTTTAATTCCAGAAAGTACCATTTAAAAGCACTGCCATCTATCATGCTACCGCGCAAACAAATTGAGTTTGGGGCCAAAATGAGACTCAGAAAAGATATTTCAGCCCTCGTTAGCATGAATGACAGCTGTAATACATGTACTCACCATTATAAGGTTTCAAACTTGGCAGCATAAATAATGATTTTCAAGAATCAAACTAAGAACAGAGAGTCGCTATTGTGGAGCTAGAGCACTAGCGAGCGAAAATTCAAAGTTAATTCAAAGCGATGTGTCAAGGCTTAGGTGCTGACTTGTGAATATGTAAAGGTCATGAAATGCTATAACGACAAAACATGATATATAACTGCCAACAGTATGAAGGAAATTGACATTAAACAGAGCAAGTATCAGGGCATGCAAGGTTTATGCTATTTCATTCTGCTGAGTGTAGCATGTTTGAGTCTTGGGGAATACAAAGACTTCTAAGATCAAAGAAACTCTGTGGTTCATTTTTTTTCTTACGGAAACTGAAGTTCCTCCTACCACACTGTGCTACAATAAAAGATGGCTGGGGGAGCCTTTTAAACCTCACTCATGCTGTAGCACTACATACAGTTTTGTGTGTTTAAGTGTGTGTGTGTGTGCGTGTGTGTATGTATATTCCCCTGCAGTAGGACAACATTTCCCTTTACCCTCTTCCTGCCTTTTTTTGTTCTCTCAATCTGTTGCTGTGTCTGTATGGTAAGAGGCTGCTCTGGAATCCATCTCATATTAATTACTTTCTCTTTCCCACATGCCCTGTAACCAATCTGGGAAGCTGACGAATAACTTTGCATTCCAAATCTGCTTGGATATAGAATTCAAATTCTGTTTACACCGTTCTTTGGTCAGCTTGCCCCCCTCCCAGCCTGAGCACAAATTTCATCTAGCCCTCAGCAAGAGCATCAGCAGAATTAACCACAAAGATATACACTCTTGAAGGCAGACCCTAATACAAAAGCCATGTCCTAGAAAACACAGAAAACGCACTACATACGCTGTCTTATGCATGAGTCAAACAGCAGGAAGGCTGGATTACATCAGGGCCGTTATATTTAACTAAACAGCAAACGCTGAAGGTCGTGTAGTCAAATTAGCTTTCACCAAGTTCCACAAATTTGATTAGGCCTCAGTTTGCCAAGTCAACCTGTACATTTATCAGACGATGTGTAGAATTTTAAAACATGCAACCTGAAACGGGCTGGATGTGCCTCTCTGTGCTGAACAGAGCCAGACAGCACCTCTAATGTCTCTACAGCATTCGATGAAGGAATCCCACTTATCATTTTTCACGCGGACAGAATGCAAATGCACGGGAAGACAAATGTCAAATCCATAAAGTCATTCATCAAACACTTAGAGTTATGGCAATATCAGTGTGCCAGCCGGTCACCAGTACAGTGGCCTTTTAGCCTAGGTGCCACGCTGTGTCATGCATCATAACAGGTGTTGCAACATGGATGGGCACAGCCCCAAATAAGGCACATTGCTGGGCGCTCCAGCTCTGCCAGTGGAGATGGACGATGCTGCCTCTGAGCACAAAGTCATTTCCCCTTGAACATGCAGGCAGAGATTTACAACACGGCCACTTTAATTAATACGCTGGACGGTCAGAAACGAAAGTGCCATATGTCAATAATCTAGACCTCTTAATTAGCAGCAGTGACAGCTGCTAATGAGTTCCAATACACTGTCAAGAATAAAAGGGCTGTCGAGCTACTAAATGTCACTTGCTACCCACCATACGGAATATAATGTCAATTCTCCAACTCAGACACATTCATAAATGACATTCAGATGTCAGGTATTCAATTTTCATATAAGCAGTGTGAACCCTTGGCACTGGAGAAATATATATATAATATTGCTAAACAGATATTTTCAAGATATTTTCTGAAGGAAATACCCTAATATTTCTAGCATTAACACTGTTACAAGCCCAAATCAACGCCACAACATTAATTTTAAAGCTATGCAAAAACTGCTGAGAATAATGAATTGCTTATCCAGTTTATTCCCTTTAACAATTGTTACTTTTTGCATTGTCTCTTCTTTTATGTCCTGAAATGAAATCCTGCAACCACTGAGCTAATTTCCTCACATGTGCAAAGTGTATTTGGCCAGTGAAGGATTCTGATATATGATAGAGACATGATGTCACCCCTCACTTTACAACTGCCATGCTCCATAGTTCAATGCATAATGCAGCAGGCTACTTGGCTGGATATGATGAGCCCCAAACAGATGACATTTGGTGTTGTTATTTGGGAGTTTGGGCACAAATTCAACCAGTGAGAAGCGTTTAGTGAAAACTCTGGGCTGGCACACAGAGGCGGAGGGGGTTGCTGTGAGGATGCTGCCGCTCTGTCCCAGCCTCAGAGGAACCATATGGGGTGGATGGAGGAGGCATGTCGGTTCTGCTTCTCCTTGTAAGGCTCTCCAACACTGTCACATGCTAACTTCAGGATCATTACAGCAGCTCAGATGGCTTTTGGATGGCATTCTCATTTAAATACAAGTTAAATTTCAGTTAAATGCCAGGTTGACTTTCTACTTTTATCACCACTTCCAGTCCCCGAAGCAGCTGAGGCTGTTCTCAAGACTTGCAGTGACATCATCTGGTGGGATGTCTCAACTGCAAGCGGCAACGTCTATCAAGACTGCTGCCAGAGGCTTACCCGTTTGTTGAACATTTGTGTTAAAATTAATGAAGCCGAGTTTGCAATTCTACACACTGCGGCCTTGTATTCAATGAAGCACTCTGGAAAATCTCTTCCAGTTTATCCTTGGTGTAGAGGCATAAATGAAAATAAAAACATCACTGTGGATCTTGGGCTTGAAAATCTAATTCAACACAAATGTTATGACAGACTGAAGAAATGAAAAGGGTAGCATGAAAAAAAAAATAAAGTAGGTAAGCAATGAAAAAAACTTATCCAACAGTCTAAGCTCATCTTGGAACAAGGACACCCAACAAACATGTTTTTTTTTGGTCTGTAAAAAATAACTTAAGCCCAGCTTCTTTAAAAAAAAAAAAAAAAAAAACATGGCTTCAGATTTCAAAGTGGAAACTCTCAATTTCCAACGGTTATTTTGGTCTTTGGTTGCCCTTATGATCTTCGATGCATCTATGATTAAATAAAGAACAACTATAAAAAATTGGAACAAAACGCTTCATCAAGTGATTCTCTTCAATTATTTTCTGGCTTGTTATCCACCAGCTCATGTCCATAAGCCAGCCAAGCAAAGTGAAACATACTGGGCTTTGGTGAGTGAGGCTATAACCAACATTAAATTGGCCCCAAGATATTTGCTCAAAACCTCTGATCACTTATCTATTAAAAAAACAGGAATCTTACAGAATGATATAGACCAGCAGCCAAAAACTAATACTGAATACTGCTTATATTTCAAGCTCCTGTTGACTTGTAAAAGCTCTCTGGAGGTGGCCGGATGGGGCCACAATGCTCAGGCACACATAGGGCCATCTGGTGGGCTCAGTCATGTGTGTATGAGAAAAGCACAGAGATAAACAAGGAAAGAGAATAGGCGAGAAAGACATGAAAATTGTGAATTATGCAGGGAAAAAGGTCAGGAATTCACAGCTCCTGCTTGATATTTCAAGGTTAAACGATTTGCGCAGCTGATGTGCTGTTTTGCATTTTTCTGGAAGGCAATGTTGGTTCGTGACATTATAAAGGAAATGCTTTAAATACAGGTATGAGGTGTTGCCGCACCTTCAGTAACTGGGGTGGAGGGTAGCAGGGATGGCAGGCACCATTGAAGGAAGAATAAATCAAAACACCATTATTCCACATTCACCAGAGAACGACTCACCTTTGCCTTATTCTGATGCAGCGTCTCCTCCACCTTCAAAGACGCAGCTGGTTTCTCATGGGAAGCCTAAAGAAGAAACAAACAAGCCTAGCCTATGACCTCTTTGAACAAAACCCTGTCAACATGCATACTATACCATGTTTGATGGCCTTTTATGTGAGTTTGAACATATGCAAGTCGTGTACGTGTCCACAGTGGGAACAGACCTGACTGGCTTCCGGTACCAGGCTTTGGAGCCTGGCAATCTCTGCCTGCAGCTCCCTGATCAACCTGACGCTGCCGTCCTCATTCACCACAGGTGAGTTCATGATTTTCTTAGCTCGGCTGGCATAGCGCAAAGTGCTCAGGGTCTCCACGTAGTTCACATCAGCAGGTGAAATGGCTGCCATCACAGATCAACATAAAAGAATTTAAATTTATCTATATAGTGTCTCACAAAATAACATGCATGACAACTAAAAGGCTAACCTGAACAGATGCGTCTTTGCTTTTTAAAAGTAGTGACAGAGTCCACAGATCTAATATACACAAGAAGATCATTACATAATTTGGGTGCTACACTTCCAAAAGCATGATCAACTTTAGCTTTAATTAACTGTGAGAGGATCCAGGTGAGAAAACCTAAGTACTGCAGTGGCAGTAAGGATGAAGAAGTTAACAAATGTATTGAGGTGCTTGACCGTTCAATGCTTTAAAGATTATAGCAAGAATTTTGAAGGGAATGAAGGAAATTGGGAATTTGATTGGAAGGCAATGCAGAGCAGCCAAAATAGGTATGATGTGAGACCCTTAATTGAACTTTATCAGCGGCCTAGCATCAGCGTTCAGAACCATTTGTACACGGCATAAGGAGGAGTTGTTAAGACAAGCAAAAAGGGACTGCAACAAACTAAACAAGATAAAGTCACAAATAATCTTCTCCATCGCAGTTTGTGTCACAATAGGACAGAGTTTGGAAATGTTTCTCAACTAGAAGTAACAAGATTGTGTCAGAGACTTGATATGCTGGTCAAAAGACAATGCAACATGGCCTGATAAGCAGTAGGTAGTGAGGTAAGACAGTAAACAAAAACATACGATTCACTGTGGTCATGTAGCTCGACATTATCTACACCTAAGCACATGTTCAAGAGCTGATAAGAAAAAAAAGAAAAAATGGGAAGGAAATGCTAACCGAAACAGCCTGAAATGCTACGATATCTGCCACATTCAGACTTACATACTTGATATCATAATAGTCTTGGAGTTTCCACCCAGGCTGTCTTTTAGAAGCCACGTCAGCACAGAGTCCCTGTAGGGAATGAACGTGTGCTTCTTCTTTGCGGTCTGTCCGCCTTCACTCAGGTCAGCTGGGAGGTCAAACAGAGCAAAAACACTGAAACAAGCTGGAACACTCACCAAAATATGAGGTGTTTCATTCCAAAACATTATACGTGCATTTTGGGGATTCACAGCCCACATTTTTAAAAATACCGATGAGTAGAATCTCAAAAATGTTATCAACGTCATTTTGTCCTCATGATCGCTTACAACCTCAATAGTACTCAGTAGTCATGATTTCAGATAAAAATCTTTTATCATAGGTCACATTTTTCAGATGATGAATATCCTATCTGGAATGAAACATCAAACCGAAAGGATTATAACTAACAATTTGCATGCCGCAACACAGACAAACCCCTGTTAAGTGTTATTTTCAAAGAGGTGGAGTGATTGCACAGTGAGCTAAATAAGTGTCCTTGCCCAGATTATAATTGTTATCCACTAGCGAGCTGACTGGGTCAATAATAGATGAAGATGCAGTGTCACGGTGCATCAGTCATGCTGTAACCTCCATTTACCCAGAGCTGAGATCACACTGCCCAGGGTGACCAGGGATTTGTTGATGTTGGCACCTTCCTTCAGCCTGGTGCCCGTGGTGCGTGTGGCATCAGCTCTCTCACTGCCTGCCAGGTCTACCAGGTGGATCTTACTCAGCGTCTCACATGGCAGCTCTGCATCAAACCGTGCCTGTGGCATGGAAAACATTACCGAGCAATCCTCGTTTAGTTCAAAAGAGGCAGGCTCACAGAGGAATACTTATCCGTATAGGCAGTATCATAACAAAAATGCTACTTAAGATGTAAAATTTGAAAAAGCCTTTGAAGATGGAAAAGCAACACCCTAAAAATTATCATTGCACAAAACAGATAAACAGGATAGAGCTAATTAGAGCTCTTGAGGGATGGCCTTTACTAACACCTAAAGAGTTTTCAAGGAAACTTTTCTATGTTTACCACAATGCAAACTGACTACACCGTGAGGCATGCCATCAAGGAGGACTTCAGATTGTGACTGTGCACTAGAGGTGCAGGTGTGTTGTTAACCTGGGTGAAACTGATGCTGAAGATGGCGTGGGAGCGACTGCTGACGTCATTCATGCCTGTGCTGGCCGTGGTGCGGTTGGCATCCCCCAAAATAATCAGCTCCTCCATGTCACTGTAGTTGTGTACGAGGTGCTTGGACAGGTCTAGACACATTTGTTGGGATTTTCAGTAACACTGTCTGAAATACCAAAAGTCAACTCAGCTGAAGTGGAAAAGGGAGGGCGAATTAAAGGGCCCATCTTACTCTCTACATAAGGTCCATCCTTTGGGTGCTCTCTCACTCTTAAGCTCCCGCTGTCTGTGGGTGTAGCTCCCTTCTGGAGAAGGTCCTGCACACGCTCATTGTAGATCTCCAAATAGCTGATGCCAAGACAGGAACACAAATGCAAAATCTGACAGATTTCACACAAAGCTACAGAGGGCCAAATGAATGCAGGGTTTCAACCCTGGTATATGCATGGCACACCATCAAATGGGAGGCAAACAACTATGTTGTTCAGTAAGTGCAATGAATGGAGATGCACAATAAATTCAAAGCTGAATTGTTGTGCTTGCACCGGCAATGCATGAATGAATTTATGCAAAGCAGGATGTGGCCAAAAGTTCGAATCAATATTGTGGTGGGCACATGCACAACAACAACAACAAAAGTCAAAAAGGTTCATATGCAACCTTGTACAGGCAATTAACCTTCGTATATGTTGTGGCTCTAACCATGCATGTTGCTGTCTGACACAATGTTGAGTTCTCATTCATGTCACAGTATTACATTGTTTTCAAAAGTCTGTAAGCAATAAATGGCAAAGTACCATTAATACATGACAACATTAACACAATGATTAGTTGCACATACACTGAGAAAGTCTTGTCACTTCTTTATAGGGTGCAGAATTCAGGACAAAGTTTTACATGGTGGGATAAAATTATTTTGTCAAAATTAATTAAAAAGATCTTTTTCAAAAATATTAAATGAGAAGTGACTGTAAAGTGAGGCAGAGAGGCTCGTCCATATTACTAGACCTCTGTACCTAATTTAAAATTGGCAAAGCTGGTGCTGTAGAGTTGATTATGTAAAAGATAATCTGGTATGATAACAGTGAATCTGAGACCATTCTAACAAATTTCTTTTGAAACAAAAAATTTAATAAAGGCTGATTTTATGTTTTCCCATATTATATTGCCATAGCATAGGCAATCACTCTATTATGGACAATATAAATCCCAATCTATGTGCTGCATGCCAGGAATTTCAGGACATTTTCATTAATCACCCTGCCATGTCCAGCTGAACTGAACACTTAAGCAAGTCATTTTAACAGTCCATATTTACAACCTACAAATGATTCAGCTCCTAAGCTTTGACTCCGTCTACTTTAATTTCTTAATGTTACTTTGCTGTGTGTATTGTGTTTTTCATGTTTGCTGGATCGACAGAATATTCTGTTCATCCAACACAGTGAAATGAAATTAATTCCATTAGTGAATAACCTTCATGGTTTTAGAAAATGCATTGACAGACCAATGCTTAACTTGCACACCACAGGTTGGATAATCTTTGCTGCTTTATATGAGGTTTAGCCTGGTGAATAGCTTAAATGGAAATTTCCTATCATTTGTACCAAAAATGTCATTTTGCTATTTGGCAAAAGTAAGTCTTCACACTCATCCAGTCGTTATTCAGTAGTCCTAAAACATAAGCTGGCAAAGGCAGCCGAATAAAACCCAAATCTAGAGTTGAATAAAACCCAAATAATGTGCCTGTACACTTTGTACCTAATGGCTGAATAATTCTTTCACAGTGGCTCAATATGCTCAAATTTCTCCATTTTCTCTCAAACTGCAATCGGAGTGAATTCGGCCTCAAGAATCATGTAACTGCTGTCAAGATATTACACTGCCACCTGAAATTACACCACGAAGACTTCAATACTGCAATAGTCAAGGGCAAAACCTTGATAATTAAGGGCTGTTCTCATCAAAAAGGATAAAAATCAAAGCAAATCCACAGAAAGCAGTAAATATTACTGTGCGCTTGCTTGGAAAATAATCACCAGCCTCTAGAGATTTTTCAATATACACATATACATATTGTAACCATTCCACCCACTCATATTTTAAAATCTGAATATTTAGTATGTTTGAATTATACCCAACATATGGTGATCTTCGTATCCAAGCAGACAACAACTCCTCTCTCAAGAAAGACATTAACACAAACTGACAGCAGCCTGCTATTAAAGCCATAATTCAGGATTCTAAGCTCTTTAATTATGGGTATACATACACACCCAAATCCTGAAAGCAGGATTAGGGGTTAAAACTTGCTCTCTCTTGTCCAACCATAACTCTAAATTCAGGTCTATTTCCCTTCAAACTTTCCCAACAAGGCACGCAAACCAGTGATGTTGTCAAAATTCATTTAAATATGCATTTATATTTAATATAATTTTAAGTCTTATGTCAAGAGCTCTGTCAATCATGGGAATATCTTTATCCATTTTCATCTCTTTACCTTCTGTGTCAGGGCTTGCCTTTTGTTTACTTGTGGATTACGGATCGGGCCTCAAAAGAGCCAGGCTCTTGAGATATAGAATTACCGTCATCACTCCACCAGTCAAAGCAATCAAAACAACTGAAGCACAGGTCCTGCTGGATGATGCAAATAGACTCAATTAAAATGCATCGCAAGGTGACCTGTTAAGGGCCACTTTGTGAAAAATCCTTATATGCTTTGCAAAAAGAACTCAGCATTTCTCTATATACTAGAAACACACCACCATTCCATAGCACCACTTCTCCATATTGCTAGTCAGGCAGATCTCCTATGATATTACAGCTATTACATCTGGTTTGATAGTCAGGCTCACTCATCATTTAGAGTCCATCAAAGTGTGTATGTTTGCAGGTAGTCAGCAAGTGTTACCTGTTCCCTCATTATAGCCTACAGAAGTAACAGTTCTGTAGGCTTCTACAGTAACAGTAGAAGTAACAGCTCAAACTCTACTGCTCCCTCTGGCCATTTGTCACACTCACACTCACACACTCACACTCAAAACAGCAAAGTATCATTAACTAAGCATACACCCCTTTCAAACAGCTTCATATCTTCCACAACAGATAAGAGGTTAGAAAGTTTCTTAGCTACCGATGCTACATATAGCAGAGTTGGATGCTCCATGAGAAAGGATCCTGCATTTATGATAAAAATCTATTGCAACATCGACTATACAGCCTACATCATTTGGGTATTCATTATGAAGAGCAAAAACTTGTGCCCTACCTATTTCAAATTCATGGCTTTCATCATGGTAAGGAAGCTTTTTTGACTTGGATCACTTCCCCCCCAGCTTCATTACTTATTCCTTCTCTAGGCTGAGTAAATGCAATGAATTGGGAAATGTCTTCATTTGGCATTGGCATACACTAGTATTGCTAAGAAATGTTAACAGGATGCTGCTGCTTCTTTCTTGTGAACAAAAACATCAGCAAGAAACCTTGCTGAATGCTCAAAAAGGGTGGTTAATTATTGATTAAGTGGGTGGACTTCCAATCGTACTAATAGTTTGACAGCCTCTTACCTGACTTCTGTACGAAACGACAGTGCACCACTCTTTTTTCTCTGGGATATTTCGCTGAACAAGCCTTCACAGATCCGTGGGATTAAACCTTTATCTCCCTGGCAAAATAAAAAGAGAAATGTTGCATTTAAAAGTCTCACATCACAAAATGTCACTGTACTTACACACTGTTCTTTTAAATGACAATGCCATTTTGCTCCTATTGTGTTCTCTTAATTTGGGAGTTTTTTGCCATCCTGCAACCACAACTCAATACATGCAAAGACTGCTGAACATCACAAACACCAGCTCATCTGATATGGAGCTACTGAAGCATAAAAGCAATTCCACTCTGAGTTGTGTGCCCTCTTGTTTTAATTACAAAGTAACAGATAGTAAGTATTAAGAGCCATATATAATTATCTAGGCTGTTGACAGCAGCACTGCTGATGACCTTGCACAAGTTTCCCGGTAGACAAACAGAAATCTCATCTGCAATGTGAAATTTCCAATGCTGAGCAAGGTGAGGAGAGAAGTAGAGGACTGCTGCCCTCATCACATTTTCTGATTAGTGGGGGGGAAACATGTAGATAGATGGGAGAGAAGGAGAGCAACATCTGACTAGGCTGTCATCAGTCAGTGCGTTGAGGAGTGAAACAGTCACGCTGAGTTAGTAAGCTCTATAGTGTTATGAATGTCATGTGATATCCTTGGCGTGCTTGGTGAGGTTGTCTTCTAAGTTTAGCATGCAAACAGGAGATATTCAAAGTTGCCAGTGGGAAATGTATGTTTTAAAAGAAGGGAAACAAAACACCACTTTAACGAAGTAAATTCATCCACCAAGTGTCCAGAATGTGCTATAGAAGCTGAGGGGGCTTACAGTATGTCCCATCATGGTGTAGGATTTTCCTGTGCCTGTCTGGCCATAGGCAAACACACAGGCATTGAAACCCTCAAATGCAGCTTCAAGGACCTCAGACCCCAAGTCTTGAAAAATCTAAAACAGCAAAGTGAAGGTTAGTTCACCTTTAGTTAGCTTTTCCCCAATAGTTCTCCAAGATCTTACTAACTTGGTTAACTGTATGAAAACCAACATTGCTGTTTAAAAATGTTATTGGCTCTACTGGTCCTGCTGTGCTTTCCATAATGAGTAACTTATCTGGTCATGACCCTGCTCAATTCGAACAAGCTGTTATTCACCCACTTCTTATAAAAATAAAACTTTGATCCCTCTCTACCCTAAAATTACAGGCCCATCTCCAAGCTGCTTTTTATAGCCAAAATTTTAGAAGTGGTTGCTAAGCAGCTCACAACTGCTTTAGATGAGCATAGTATCTTTGTTAAGTTTCAGTCTGGCTTCCGTCGGCTGCACTCAACAGAAACAGCCTTTCTCAGAGTGTCGAATGACAATTTGGTATGGTGACACAGGAGAATGGTCAGTGTTGGCGCTGTTGGATCTCAGTGCAGCTTTTGATACGGTGGACCAATATATCTTGTTTGGGAGACTTTGGCAGTGGGCGGGTATCTTTGGTTCTCCTGACTCTCCTCCTACCTCTCTGATAGGAGTTTTACAGTTTCTGTTGACAGCTTCACTTCCTCATCGGAAATTCTGTATTGTGTTGTGCCCCAAGGCTCAGTCCTTGGTCCTGTTCTGGTTTATTTGGTTTTAATCACCTAACTTTTATTGCCTAACGTGCTTTTGTTTAATTTATGGCTTAGTCTGTTTTTATCTCTTCTCTTCTTTTTCCTCTTCTTCTTTCTTATGTTTTTGTTCATCTGATGCTATACAGCACTTTGGGCAATGTTTGTTGTATTTAAATGCACTTTATAAAGAAAACTGACAACTGGCTTGACTGCAATGCAGTCTCATTTAAACCCCAAAACATAGCTAAATTGTCAGCTGCCTAGACACTATAAAAACTGGATGGCAAATAATTTCTTACAACTAAATCTAGATAAAACAGAAATCATTATCTCTGCCCCTCCTTAATCTGCAATAAGAAATCTAGATGTCACTACGGACAAGGACTCTGACTCTGGACCAACATGCCAACTGTTTGATTTGCTTGTTTTTTCCAGTTGAGCAATATTGCACAGCTCAGGCCCACTGTGTCTCAAGCAGAGGTGGAAATGGTGGAAAGGGGTTAATTCAGGCTTTTATATCGTCCTGTCGTGACTACTGTAACTCCCTTTTCCTCCGCCTCAGCAAAACATCCCCGGATCGTTTACAAGTGGTTCAAAATGCTGCTGCTAAACTGCAGACCAGGTCCTAGAAAAGGTCTCACATGACACCGATTCTGACGGCTCTGCACTGGCTCCCCATCAAATTCAGAATCCAACTCAAAAATCTTGTGACCACCTATAGACCTCTGCATCATCAGACACCTGCCTACATTAGAGACCTACAGTATTGGAGCCCCATGTCACCAGTAGGTCTCTAAGCTCCCCTGATCAGGTTTTGCTGGCTGTTCTTTGGAGACCGTGCTTTTGAGGTTGTGGCACCTACACTTTGGAACTCTCTCCCCTTGGACTTAAGATCTGTGGAAACTGTGGATGCTTTGAAAAAGCTGCTTAATTAAGACCCATTTGTTTAGACTGTTTTTATTATGTTTTTACTTACTTGTTTTCTTCTGTTCTGATTATGTTTTATGTCTTTATGTTTCTGATTTGTTTCCTCTGTGAACCACTTTGAGATGTATCTGCTCTTGAAAGGTGCTTTAAATGAGAACACTTAACAGGCTACACCATTATATTTCAGAGAGACTCCAGAGAGAGAGAGAACGAGCATGACCTACTGAAACCAGTAGAATGAAATAGGTTTTTGTGTTCAGAAAACACAGTCATGTTAGGTCAAACCTCAATCACTTCCCTACTCACCGACCACACATTCTTCAGAACTGAGGAAAAAACAGAACTAGTGGAAAAAACATTTTTTGGGGTGGGGATGGGGTGTGTGCATTCATAAAGTCTTGACTATCAAAACCTATAAAAGGGCAACTTCCCGGTGATTTATTTTCTTTGAGATGTCTATTCACCACAGGATTATAATTACCAGAGGACCTTGGAGTTTCCCAAAAAGCAGTAGGTATTTCACTCCAGAGGTTTTACCCAGCACCTAAGTAATAATTACCTACATGACGGATTCTGACAGGATTAACATCACCGGAGTACTCTGACTATAAATGGAGGAATCTCTGTTTGTCTGTGTGTATGTCTGTCCTTCGATTTTCTCGTCAACCGTTCATCCGCTCGACTTCGCACTTAACGGGTGTGTTTCTGAAGCCCCAAGGAGGTGCAGCGTCGAGTGTGAAGTTGCTTCGATGAGAAAGCTGCAAAAATCTATTCTCTCATTGTTTGTTATTGCCGTGATTGATGGAACGAAAAAGCCGGAACTCAACTGCAGGGGCAGTGCAACATACAGACAGTTTTAAGCGTCGCACACGCTTAGAGTTCTGTAGTTCTTCTTAAAAAACGGCAGTGGTTGCGAGAGCTTTGCAATTTATCTTGGTGAGACAAACGTGAAGTACATGTGTACTTTGACGCCATCACCAACAGATTAACGTTATCGGAGCAGAGCAGAGAACTCCAGCAGTAACAAATGACAGGTGTTAAGGCCCATGGGCTGGGGTGTGGCTACCTCTCTCTCTCTTTTTCTCTCTCTCTCTGTTTATGGGTGGGTAACTTCAGGTTTTCCCTCCAGTAGAAGTGGGTTGGACACACCTGCAACTAGTCAGCCAGTATATAAGGGCTGAGGAGTTCCCTAGTTGCTGCATTTCTTTCTGCCCATACTGACAGCCTTTACACCCTCATGTATAATTCTTTGTAGGAGTGCGCTGCCATTTTTGTTGATCTTTTTCTCCTGCTTTAAGCTAGTATGGGAGAGTAGAATTGTACATTTTTGTTTGGCAGTTCAGTTGTTTTATTTTATAGGCAGTAGGGAGTTTTGTTTGTTTTGGCCTGGGCCACCCTGAAGTCTTTGATGCTTCCATTTTGTTATACTTTTGTACAGAATAAACACATTTGTTATCAGTGTAAATACATACCTTTTTATTGTGATACCTAATTCTTATATTACTCCCTAATTTCCCCCAAGACAGCCTTTTTGGGGTTGTAACAACCAGAAGCTGCCTTTTGCCAAAAAAAAACAACTAATAAATAGTTTTCATTCTGTAGCCAAAATAGTTTTGCCTCTCACCAACACGACAAGTTCAATCTGGCTGAACTCGGACCTGCAAATTTGCATGACTCACCAATACTCAAATACTCCATTGTGCAAGCTTGACCTCTCATACTCAAAGTCAAAGTGGAGAAAGTTTCATTTTTATTATGTAGAATGCACCCACAACCTTTTCCTGTTTTGTGGCATTTGCCTTTCTTCTTCTCCAAACAAGAAACACAGCCAAAGCCCTCTTTTGATGTAACATGAGCTGAGACAATAGACTTTCAGCAAAAATACTCATTTCTAGCATGGAGTCTGTAATTTTCTGGTCCCACTTCCTCCAAACAAAATTGCGTGAGCACATTTTCACTCTCTCTGACCACCTCATTAATTCTGTACTGTTGCTTATTTACAGTTTGTTAAGTGACACACTCCCAGAAAAGAGGTCACAGTGCCAATTTCACAATTAGCCAAATATCAACAGTAAAAACAATATTAGACCGATAACTAATAACTTTTTAAGGCTGATATCGGCCAATATGACCATCTGCCAACATATTGATTTAGCTCTATACCTGACCTGTTGTTTTGGGGAAATAAGGAACAATATCTCAAGTGCTTCCTCTTTCTGTCTGTCTGATTAATGATCTTCTCACTTCTCCTTCTTCAGTTCTGTTTCTGGCCCTACTCTACTGTCAGGTTGTGTTTAGCCATTCTGAAGTAAACAGTCCTCACAGTGCACAACACACATTAAAACAGTTGATTTACTAAGTAACAAAATTGGTCTTTGACCTATGATCAAAAATTGTTAAATACCATCAAAATCTGAATTGAATAAGTTTAAAGAACAACTAAGGTTTTTGTCCTATATGTCAAGAATGAGTGCAATACAAAAACTATTTGCAATCCATGCATGAAGTAAACTTGCAACCAAACAAGAACTGAGACAGGTGAGCTTATACAAAAGGATTAGGATACCTTCTCCTGAGAGGCAAAACTGGGTTTCCTTCTATCGGTTGAATCATAGGAGAAGTCATAAGAAAAGGTCTTTCCTCTCTCCTCCAGGGCACTCCTTCGAATAGGTGAAAGCTAAAATTCAAAAAGAAAACTTAAGGATAGGTAGCTTGAAAAAAAAAAACTCATGTCATTATATAGTAGCTGGATACCTTAGTGTTGAGAATAGATGTGGTGTTCCCATTTATATGGATTATCACTTTAGATGATAACTGTTTTTCTCTGTGGAAACAGGTGTGGAAATTATGAGGTGAACGCTGCCGAGTGGCTTTAATTTTGGTCAAACTAAAGCAGGGGTTCGTTTCCTGTAAGAGCATTTGGCTGAATTAAACTGACAGAGCAAATGTTGACAGAGCTATCTCCTGTACCTTTTGTTCAAGGGTCGGACTCGGACTGCAACTCTCACTGAAGCCATGACGGGGAAGTTCGTCTGTTTACTCGGACACCCACACCACGCAACCTTGATGACCCTTTGCCATCCCTCGTCTGTGTTTCACAACTAATTACCTCACCCGTGTACTTAGGTCAAGGCTTGATGTACCACACGAACTCGCCACCGGTGGCACTATTTATTGGGAAAACTATGCATAGCTTATACAGGTCTAACTGCTTGCATTAAAGGCCTCTGCGTACTGATTTAATACATTAATGGGTCTTGTGCACAGATGCAGGTGAACAGTAAAAAAAAAAAAAACACGCAGGAAAGCAACCAGCAAATTTTGCTGGCAGACATAGTCTACGCGCATGCATTAAATTAATTTATGGTTAACTCATAAATTAAATCCTCGACTGCGATGTGCGGTGCCTTTGCTAACTTTTGTCGCTCTCTCTTGGCTGTCATATTTGAAAACTTGTAGTTTTTTGTTTTTGTAAACATTTCCTATTTGCACTAAGCTCCACCCACTTGTGCGGACCCTACCTGACCAGCAAACCGAGCCATCTTCAACGCACTGAATCAATACGGCAATTCTGTTATGTGTAAATTCGATATTACAATTGTATCCACCTATATTGCCTATATGAGTTACAGAGAACAAGCTTCTAAAGTAAAGTAGGCTATAAAGCTTAGACAGATTCATATGCTGCATTCAAATTGCATTTCACTGTCACGTGTGTGCCAGTAGGAGTTTTACAAACCCTCACTGATTCAAACCGCCCAACATCATATAAGTTTTCTTAAGTTTGGTTGCTTGTGATCAGCATACACTTGTTACACTTCGTGAGAGATTCAAGGGCATGTCGAAAAATCCGCCTAGTTGAGTCTTGCCATGCCACTTCTCTGAAAACTGGTGTTGAGCTACCCCTTAAGATCTATTACCGGAAAGCTTTAAATCTATAGTTTTCGTTTGGTCATTTTAATTGAAATTTATAGATCATTACCTACGTTTGATTGAAGGTATTTCCTTGTTACTGACATTCAGAATCAAAGAAACGGTATTTTCCACCACACGGTTAAGATAAGTGATACTTTCACCTGAGTACCTCATATCCCGACATAAAAATCAAGAAGAAGAAGAAGAAGGAAAAAGAAGAGGAGGAGAAGAGGAAGAATTATCATATCTCCCATCTTCCATATGTGTCCTGAATGCACCGCTACAGTCGATGCCGGTTTCCCATGATGCAGCGCGAAAAGGACCCGGGGACATTCAAAACGATGGCAGAGGAGTTAAATATAAAACTAACAATGGGCTTAGCAGCTACCGAGAATACTTCCAGCACTGGAAATGGGGATGACGAGGTAAAAAGGCGTCTCTCGTTTTCTTCTTCAGAGGAATTCAGCACACGTAACGGTCAGAATATTACATGTGAAGTCCTAACGTTAGACCTCCCAGTTTCCCACAGTGTTTGCCCGACAAATTCATACCGAGCTCTTGCGGAAGTCGACGGACAGCTCTCAACTCAGGATGTAAGCACACTTGTAAAGCAAGAAAACACCCGGGAATCAGAAGATGTCTTGTCAGAGCATCGGGCAAATTCAAAACAGCATAATATGGGCAGCTTAGAGGACAAGGAAAACACGACAATGCCTTCTACAACCAACCATGGTAGGTAACTAGCCGTAGCCTGCTAACTAGCATAGCATGGTATCTCAGTAAGTTAGCTTGTTTTCCTGACATTTAGCTTGAAACAGCCGAACAAGATAAATCTGGTGCACACCCTGCTAAAATGACTGATTTTAATTCTGATTCTGACAGACAGCATTCAACATGAAAAAGAAAGTTCGTGTGGGAGGAGCTTGCAAGTCCAGCCTCTGACTACCACTGATAACACAGAGGACAAGGATGCTGAGGTGGTGAGAAGAGCACAGGAGGAAGGTCGTGTGGACGTTGTCTTCCCTGGCGGTGTCACCCAGGAGGGCTGCTGCCGTTTTGTCAGCGAGATCCTCAAGTGCGTCCTCTATCAGAGACAGCAGCTACCCATGACCTACGACCAGCTGGTGTACTCTCAGAAGAAACAGCAAGTTTCATTGCAGGTCAATATGCTACCTGCACTAAGAATGTCACAGTACTAATGAAATTTGGTAGTTGAAACCAATATCAAATGATATTCTATCATTCTGGATACCTGATTTGATGTCACAACAGAAATCCCATACGGCACACATTCCTTTAAAATTATGTAAAAAAATTAGTACATTACGCATTTATTCATACTGCATATATCTTAGCACATTCATACTGCCCTTGCAGATATTCAACTTTGACATTTTTACACTGCACTTTTACTGCTTCTTTTGCACTTTTCGTTGATTCTGATCTAATCTAATTTAAACATATAGACTTCATTAGAATAAGAACACTGAGTAATCCAACATCAGCCTGTAGCCTTGAAACAGAAATCAAGGCACCCCAGCAAGCGCTGATTTCACTTAAAATTTTTATACGTATTGGTTTAAAAAAAAAAATTGGTATAGACTTAGTACCTAAGCCCTAATTCTTGTGACATCCTTACCCAGAATATGTCAGATATATATATAAAGGATGGAATACCGTTGTGAGCTTTGTTGATGAAGTATGAGGTGTTTCATAAGTCTTGTTTCTTTTATCTAACAGGATAAGGAGGTGGTGAGCTGGAGGCCAGTGCAATCAGCAGACATGGACTCACGGAAGTGTCAGCGGACCCTCCAGGAGCTTGAAGAGGTGTTGCAGCAGCTTGAGGTGCTGTTCTCCCTTAGCCGGGTGCCGCGTATGCTGCTACTAATGGGTGGCTCGCCCATCCTCCCCAAAGAGATGTATGAGATCAACATGGAGGCACTGATATTGGTTGCTGGAGATCAGAGTCTTCGGGTGTCAACATGCCTAAGGCAACTGTTTCGCACACTTTTTGTGGCAGACCTTTTGTCCGATGCCAGGCCTGTGCATCTAATGGCCACCACAGTCTTAGTTTTGGCTCACAGGGATTGTGGCGTTGGTTGGTTTCGGCCCAAACTTAACTTTAAAGTGCCAACTCGGGTAAAAAACAAAATTATTGCACTGTCAACTGATTCTGGTATCTGTGTGGCACCCTGTGCAGAAGTGTCAGACTGGCAGGATTATGTTTGGTTTCAGGCCCCCATGACAATCAAAGGCTTCAGCAAGTGACGACAAAAGGGAGGAGTGTTTAGTCTCAGGCTGAAGATGTTTTCTTTCTGCAGCCTCTATACAATATTTTCTATTGGTTTTTAATGTTGGTTCAGGTGAACTCTGAACGGCTGAGCTGTACATATTTTAATAAATTGTCTAATTTTTCAATTAAATAGGGATTAAAGGTGCTGCAATTAAAACAGTTGTTGGTTTACTGACATAAACTGTTTGGTGCTTTATACTTTATATAGCTCTGTTTCTTAAACACTGTGTGTGCATGAAGCTTTTTTTGGCATGTTATAAAACTTGCTTCATAAATATGTTTACCTGCTTACATTTACATGTTCTGCTCATATTATCTGTTCATTACTGACTTTTATCAAGGATGTTAAAACACACAACTTTGGTGCAATACATGTTTAATGAGCAGTTTTTAGAACAATAATGTTGCTTAATGTTTGTTAGTGCAAGTCTTTGGAGGCAAGGGTTTGGAATATCAGTAGTGTAAATACACAAATTCACATAAATCAAAACTTGAATTATCTATATGTCACAATGCTGTGATTTTAGAGGCAAAGCAAGTAGTCGAGAGTGGAAGGAGTAACAAGCATTTGCATTTGTTTGGAATGATGAATCAAAATATGACAAATATTTTGTTTGAGTGCATTAACAGAGTTAGATCTTCTCCACTTTCTTAACAAACTGGACAAGATCATTGCCTAGCAGCTCGGGCTCCTCAAAAGCAGCAAAGTGGCCACCTCGAGGCATGAAGGTGTAGGAGTAGATGTTTCGATACCGAATTTTTGCCCACGACTGAGGGCAGTGCATCAGCTCCCCAGGGAAGGCTGCCAGGCCAGCAGGCACAAATATTTTTGTCCTAAGACAACAGAACAAATTAACTGTCGTTATTACACAATAATAAAGAGCAAAAGCAGGGTACCAAAATTGCACAATAAAAGCAGAAGATGATATGAGAAGCGCCGCACACCTTGAGTCCACTCTGTTCTCAATATTTGTCTTTAAGTTCTCTTTGTAGAAGCGCATGGAAGAGACTATGGAGCCTGTGGTCCAGTAGATCATCACATTGGTCAGGAGGTCATCCAGGCTGTATTTTCTGTACAAAATGCAACACTTTATGATTCACTAGGATCTCTGGGACTTTATAGCTGCTTTTGCACTCTGGCTCCTATAGTGTGTTACATGGCCTAATATGTTAGGTACTTTTTTTACCCCCCACACAAGACAAATAACACACTAAGTGATCATACAGCTGTGCACCAACATCACTGTAGTAGGATAAAGAAGTAATATGTTTGTACCTCTCCAACCCACCATCCACCAGATCTCTGTTACTGAGGTCAGTCCAGGTGGAAAACTTCTCCAGGATGTAGGCAGCCAAGCCAACAGGAGAGTCATTCACTCCACAGCCTGTGTAACAGATGAAAGACAGGTGTCCAGAGTTGAAACAGTATACAGTGACAGTATACCAAGATCAGCTAACATATTTTAGTTGACATGTGCAGCCTGTGTCACATTTCATTTGCTGGAACTGGGAACCCAAATCTTAACCTCCACTACAAATGCATATGAAGAGTTCAAGTCTTTCTCTGACATATCAACAGTGTCAGTGACAGATTTTGTGAATCTGTTTCATCGTTATGTGTGTTCCCACCTGCAGTGTCTGGTTTAGTGGCCTGAATATGAAGGTAGCCTGATTCCCTAAGAATCTCATAGATGTTCTTCTCAAAGTAGGGGAACAACCTGCGGACGTCTTCGCGGGTGAGGCCCACCAGGAAGGGCAGGTAGGGACCAATCAGGAGTGACAACAGTACTTTAAACCCCCTATTTGACATGAGCATGTTTAGATGGAGACCTTTCACACACCTGGGGGAAAAGAGAATGGGAAATAGATTGAAGAAGAAGTTAGAGCCTCATCAGTTCCGGTCAAGACTGAAGCCCTTAGGCCAGTTTTAGTCTGTGCAAGTCTGTCCTGAGGAATTCCTGTGTATTAAGTGCTGAATGTTAATTGTTACTTAACATCTGAGATAGAGAGTAAATAAATACATATGCAAGTACTGTACTTAAATACAATTTTGAGGTAGTGGTACTTTACTTGAGCATTCCATGTTGTGAGACTACGTTTGCTGCACTACTTTTCAGAGGGCTACATTGTACTTTTTACTGCACTACATTTATCTGTAGTTACTGGTTACTTTGCAGAATAAGCTTTTGCCTGCAAATCATAAAATGTGATGCACTGTTAGGGGGTAAACTAGCCCATAGTATATGGAGAAGTTAGAGCTGTAACATTAAAATACTACTTACAGGTTAATTAAGTCAATAATTTAACACAAATAGGATCCATTCCTCACACTTAACATAACATTTTACTGCTAAATACAACCTTGGGCTTAAGTACGTTTTGGGCAGGCCTTTTAATTGAGTATTTTTCAATTATGGTATTATGACTATCAAAAAAGTACTTTTTCTCATACTGCCTAAAATGCATTAAGTTTATACATTGTCTTGTGTTAGTATAAGTGGTGTATCCACAAGCGGCTGCATGCAAGTCATGGTCACAGGTTTTTGGTAAATTGTGAAATTCTCCAAAGTGCACACAGTGTTTCCCACAATGAGTAAGAATTTCGCAATGTTCTCTTTCAAAACAAGTGGGTGGTTAAAA
Organism: Holocentrus rufus; assembly: GCA_900302615.1. NCBI lineage: Eukaryota > Metazoa > Chordata > Actinopteri > Holocentriformes > Holocentridae > Holocentrus > Holocentrus rufus. The sequence continues at coordinate 18,652 of OMLF01021504.1, read as the reverse complement.
TTCCGGTGCAGTGAGAAGGTAATATGTTTCTGCAAAGCCCTTGTTTGTTTGTCCCATACTGTGGTTTCATCTGTGCCATGTTGGTGGTGATGAGCGAGCCCCAGTCCCCTCCCTGGAGATAGAACTGTGAGAATCCCAAACGCTCCATCAGAGTCAGGAAAATTCGGGCGGCAGCAAGACTGTTAAATCCTGGAGAGGTACAAGAAACATATCCATAAACATCAGCTGCTCAAACTCAAATTTACACTTTTACTTGGGAGGCTACTCACCTTGTTTATGAGGTGCTTCTGAGTAACCATAGCCGGGGATGGATGGGCATATGACCTCAAATGCAATGCCATCTTGTCTCTCCGTGAGTAGTGGTAGGATCTTGTAGAACTCATAGAATGAGCCAGGCCAGCCATGGACAAGCATGAGGGGCAAAACCCTTTGACCCTGACGACGTGGTGGCTTTACATGGATGAAGTGCACATCCAATCCTGCATTAAAACACAATGGCATCAAAATAAAAACAGATTCAATCATTTGGGATCACTCTGGACTCCATTATTGGAGTACTGATGATAGCATGGCAAACCGTGGTGATTGATCCTGGAGCTAGATTTACCTTCTATTTTGGTTTTGAAGTGTGGATATTTGTTGATCACTGCCACCTGCTTTGTCCAGTCAAACTGATGCCTCCAGTAGTGCACCACTTTCTTGAGATAGGTGGAATTGAAGCCATACTGGAAGCAGCTATCTTCCAAGGGATCAGTGTAGCGGGTTTTGTCAATGCGCTCATGAAGGTCCTGAAGAATAAGAGTACTGTCTATGACTTCACAGAAACAACTGCTTGTTTTATAACTCTTAGAAAGTGAGGAAGGTTTGACTCAACTGCCCTACATTACCTGGATTTCTTCATCTGAAGTCTGCACCTCAAAGGGGTAAATTTTATCATCCTCTGACGGTGGCTTCTCTCCTGCTCCCCACCATCCTTCACCAAGAGGAATACTTTTGACTTCTCTTCTTTTATGCACCAGATATGCCAGTAATCCCCCTGCTGCCACAGCTGACCCTATTAAGAGGCGTTGTTGAGCTGTATCCAAGCTGGTGAATGCTTGCCTGCAAAGCGTTGGTAAAATGAAACTTCGTTGTTAACGCACAACATTAATCTTGGTTAAAGTCAGAATTTTTTTTTTAAGGGCCACTTACTTCAAAATATTAATTCTCTGCATTGTGGCTTTCCAAAGGTGAGCGCCGCGCACTATTTCCTTGACTTTTGCTCTGGGACAGAGGTCAAAAATGGCTTCATTTCCTCGTTCCACTTAATAAAGTGTGTGCTATTGATCATTGGACTTTGCCAGTCGGTGCCGTACCTTTGTGGATTTAATTTATCAACGATTAACACTGGGTGTTCCGATCTGCAGCCTAAAGGAGAAACAATTCTCTAATATGCGGGCTGCACAGGTGTAAAACGCTAAAACCTGTCCAAGTGAAGTACTGTGATCACTAAATTTGCTTTGGTTTTCCACATTCGCTGGACATTTAGGAACAACCCGCTGAAAGGAGTTAAGTTGACAAGTCAAATCTCCCTAAATCAGTTAAGTATATATTGTAAAACAATGACCTGAATTAAATTCTGTATGTTTGCTCGGTAAAGTTTTGCGAAAATGGTTTTAGGTGCGGTATCGCAGTGCTGCGTTCTGAGGCGTGAGTCTGTTGTGGAATGAAGTCGGTTTCACATTCATACTTGAGAAAAAGTCCCTGGGCAAGGCTGTGTAATTCAGCACTGCTGGCTGGACTGAGCTATGAATGAGCTGGACCCAAGGCTTTACTTTTAAATAATTTGAGAAGAATACAGTCATCAAGAAAACCATAAAGTGAGATTTAGATGTTCACAAAGCATCTCATTAGGACAACAAAAAATGGTTCATATCAAAGAGGCATAGCCCATGTCATGCATCACTAGGCTATGAAAGCACTTATTTTACTGTTTAAGGAAATATGAAAGACAGAAATAAAAGTCAGACAAATTTAAGCACCACATCTTTAGTTTAAATAAATAAAAAAAAACAAATATATAAAATGGTGCAGGAAAGGAAAGCTGTCCATAGGGGGGATGTCCCACCCCCTGCACCTCTACTTCTAACAAATGTCAAATACTTGATCTGGGTTTGTCTTGCAAAGATTGGATGAATTTCCTCAGATCCCACCCCCTAGTGCACAGACCCGCCCCCACATTGGTGTTTAGGTCTATATAATGAGTAACATTGAATTGTTGTTATGATATTGCCTCTTTAGTCTGTCATATTGACTGTGGTAATAATGACTTGGAGGATCATCATTCCCTTATTTGTGGCGATTTTCGCCGTCGCGACTGTCACATCTATACCAGGAGGTGTGGAAGAGGTTAGTAAAGAAGAAGATAATGACGCGCAGGAGGCTTTGGACTTCGCTGTGGGGGAGCACAACAAGGCAATGGACGACGATCAAATCAGAGCAGTCATTCGTGTGGTCAGAGCTTCAAAGCAGGTTGGTAGCTATCATTTGGACTCATTTTATGCAGGGAATGTTATTTATTTATTTTTTTGTACAGTATTGTATCACATTGTAGTTATGTCAGCTACGGCAATTGTCGGTCATTGAAAGTTAAGGTAGCAATTTTGGGTTAACACCTTCAAAACATCACTGTATTTTTCCCATAGCGACTTGAAGTGTGTCTTGAGTACTCAATTGAGATGTTCTTGTTTGTTTTTATAACATTTCTAGTATCCTATTGTTAGTGACACTGTTTCTGATATATCCCTATAATGTTGCATTTTTATTGAACATCATGTACCATGGATCATTCACTCACCTCATTTCTTGTAACACTGCTGAACTGTTTAGGATGCTTCATATCTTTGACAATGTGTTCTTGTTGTATATGAGTCAGACCCCTAATCTGTGTGAAATTTGTCACCCATTTCTCACTACAGGTGGTGGCTGGCATAAAGTACAGTTTCATCCTGATGATGGGGAGAACAGACTGCAAGAAGGACGTTGCAGATCAAGTGTGTGGCGTCTATGGAAACCTGGAACAGGCCATGGTAATGACTTCATGAAAGCTCTTAAACATCTGACTCTGACTCTGACATCAGAGCAGTCTGCTCCCTCTTAAAAAAAAAGTCATCTACACAGTTTTATACCCTTTCCTTTTTTGTTTTTGTATGTATAGAATTCTATTGTAATTGTATAATTGTATTGTGGTTGTTTTAATTCAAAGTTGTTTTTTTTATATTATGACTTCTGAGATGCCAAAAGAGAAAAGAATATTAAGAGAACGGGATATCTAGAATGGGAATCAGCACCACTGAAAAGGCACATTTTAGCTCTGTACTGTATCAGTCTGTCACACCAACCAGACTAAAACCGCTGTAGTTTCTTGCTTCATGATTATCAGTACCCCCACAGAGTAGTCTACATTGTTGAAGTAGTAAAGCCTGAGACTTAAGAAACCTTAATTTACTAACATTTGTCTTCTAAACTTGTGTCCATTTTTCCCCTCAGCCTTACCAGTGCACCTTTACAGTGTTGAGCGGTCTTGACAAGTCTAAGGAGCTCTTGGAGGAGACATGCGACTAGAGAGACGCTGTGGGGGAAATCTTCAGTGTCAGCCTTGTCTGCGGAATATAACCATCACATATTTTCTTCAGATGAACCACAAAATAGTCCCTAATACTTCATGCTTTACTTATGTTGCCTAACCATATGCTAACTTGAACAACCTGTGTAACTGTTAACACTGCAGAATGATCTATACAGTACAGCAGTGTAGAGGAATAACAAATGCCATGAAACATAATTATACCAAGTGACACTCTAAACCTATTATGCACTGCTGACAGAAATTAGGCTACAGTTTGGACTGAACTCACTACAAATCTACATCAATAAGCCAATTATTGCATTTTGTAAAGTGAAAAAAAAGATTCTTATGACTTTTATTTACTCCCATAAATGCATTTAAAAAACAGTGCTTGAACTCAAATGATTGTGTCCATGTGTAAATTTTTCATTTGGGCCTATTACTAACCCTGTCCCTAACACTCCTATCAGCGTTTCAATTATATAGGTATCACACATCTTTAGCTGTCTGTATCCCAGTCTGTTGTGTATTAAATAATGCTTTTGGCAATGCAGAACAGTTTGTCTGTCATCTCTAATTCTTCATGTATTTTTGGCAGTCTTATTTGCCATCTTCTGTAGACCCACACAAGGGTTAAATTGGTGTCAGAAATCTGGTGATTTGGATTAGCGGGTGATATGTGTGTGCATGAATAAGAAGATGCTCGCCTCTGTTGTAGACGTGGTGTGTAATATAACATTTTGAACTTTTTATATAAGCAAATAAATGATACAAAAAATACTGCCTTCATCAAAACGTTTTAATTAAAATCAACTCTGTGAGGTTCAAACTGCTGTCTTATGAACTAAAGAGTTGTAGCAGTTATTTTATACGAACAGGGCATGCAGATCCTTTTCCCGGGCAGTATGAGCTCCGGCCCATAATCATCTGCAGGAACTAGAAGTGAGCCTGATGTGCAGCGCCTCATCTGGAACTGACCAAATTGTGCTTGATTTCTGGGTTCCTATATGCTGTTGTTTTTCAAATTGTTGTTGTGTTTTCCTACTTGTGATTGTGATTTGCACTTCCCGCGACCACTATAATTTTAGCTATCCTTTGGGGCCTACTCTCTAAAATTCAAAGGGGAATATGTAGAAGTTGTGGAAAATATAGACAAACAACTTCTCCTTCTTCACTAGCTCTCCCATAGACTGTATATAAAGATGGACGACGTGATAGCTCCCCAAAAGTGAAGCCAAAACATCTCGATTGCCCCCTGGTAGCTGGCTGCAGTATAGATCATAAACCCCGCCCCCTCCATGTTAGCGGATGGGACATGGGCCAAACTAAAAAATCAAACTACACATCAAATAAATTTTTCCAAAAGATGGTTCCTGTCATTTCAGGTAGTTCTTATCACGCTGATGCATGTTCAACTGTTCATTTTTCTGATAAGTTTGGTTTTCATTAGTTATTTGATGCTATAAAAAGGGGATGTGACATCTGTGATTGACAGGTGATCTGAGTCAAGCTGTCGCAGAGCCGGCACCTGTGGACTTCTGCTCGGGAAGTGTATGTGGGAATGTAGAGAGGACATGAACACTAACTTTCCTTGACTCTTAGTTGTTGTATCTATATTATCAACAAGCCTTCAGTCATAGTACAACCAGCGACAATGACGGTTAAGATCGAAGCCGCTAGGCTAGCTCAAAACTTCAGGAGGCGTGTGCTCGCGATTCAGTCAGGAGATATGGGCGGGACCTTCGTAAGCCCCAATCTCTACTGTGCAGACTCTGGGTCCAAATAGGCAAGATGGCAGCACTCGTAAACGCGATATTTTGGCTTCACTTTTATATAGCGGGAAGAAGTGGAGACACGTCGTCCATCTTTATACAGTCTATGAGCTCTCCACACAACCAAAACCATTTAACCATAATCCTTAGCGTCTCAGGCTACACACTGGGCTCTTGAAGTGAACAAGTCAACTTAACACTTTACTAAGTGAGGGGAGCAACTATTAAACCACATTAGTGTACATTACAACAAACAAAAGATATGAATTATGTCCATAAGTCCATTGAACGGCCACTACAAAGGTACGAATGTGAAACAAACTTCATCTCGTCACCACTTCTCATAGCACAGCGCCGCAGTACAACTGAAATCCGTTTTCACTAAATTTTACCAAGCAAACGTAGAGAAATTACGTGTGGACATTGTTTCACAATATACTAATTTTGGGAAGTTCGATTAGTCAGCGGCATGTTCTAATCTATTGGGCAGGACTGTCCTGTCCCAATGGTGAGGTTGTTTGTTTGCCTTGCAGAGATTGGATGATTTCCCGCAGATCCCACCCCCAGCGCGCAGACCAGCCCTGACATTGGTGTTTATATAACAAGTACCCAGCTAGGCCTTGAGTTGTTTTTCTGATCCCAGCTCTTCAATACGTTATCGTGACTACAGAAAAAAAAATGACTTGGAGGATCGTTATTCCCCTGTTTGCGGCGGTTTTCGCCCTTGCCATAACCGCCAGGTCGATGCCAGGGGGGTTATCCGACGTAGATGTTAATAGTGCCGGGGTGCAGAATGCCCTGAAATTCGCCGTGGCGCAACACAACAAGGGAAGCAACGACCAGTACCTCACCAAAGTGATGCGTGTGACCAAAGCCAAGTCGCAGGTTGGTAATATTATCATTTGGACTCAGTTTGTGCGTGTTGTACTATATAGGACCCGCACTGACGAAAGTCCCTGGTTCTGGCCTTCCTCTTTTTGTACAGTGTTGTATTGCATTGTCGTAGTACTGTCCGCCATTGCCATCGTCAGTCATTTAAGCGAAGGTGGCAATTTTAAGTTAACTCCTTCAAAACATAGATTTTCCCACAGGGACCTGGAGCATGTCTTGAGTACCCAATAATCAGTTTATTTTTTCATTCCAGTGGTGGCAGTGCAATAATAATGTCTAGTTGTGGATGACATCGTTCAGTTATCTCATCTATAGTGTCGCACAATCTCATGTGGTAAAGGGTTTTCTGTGGTAAATACCCCATAAGAGGTTTGTTGACATTTGTGTAGTATCCTTTGGTATACTGTCATACAGTTACTATAGGGCAAGTTGGATATTTACTTTTGCCTCACGAGCCTTGTTTACCCTGCGTGTTTTTCTTCATCGGACAGTGCGAGTTCCTGACCTCACTTCCTGATAACTTGCTATAATATCCTTATAGGGATTAATGGTGTGTCTATGTTACACATTAATGGACTTATAGTCACTTCTACTGGACCTTTTTTTAATTGCTTATATTGTGTCCCTATAACATTAAGCAGTAGCGAGTTTAAAGTCACCTCTGTGCACTTAATACTGTTTTTCATTTCCTGTGGTGTCACTTTAATTATCTTTGAGCATTTTGATCACTTTACAATTCTTAAATAAGTTCTAGCAGTTTTGGAGCCTGTGATATTTGTATCCCTCCGATATTATTTCATAACTAGAGTTTTTATCAGATGTAAAGCAACTCATGGAGCTGGAGAGTGACTCACTTGCTTACTCACATACTCAGAGTTAGCCTGTCTGACTCTTGCACTTTCATCATCTGACCCCTTGTGTCCTTAAGAAGGCATGGCAAATTCTCAAAAACCACAAAACTGATAACAGACATCACATTGAACCAGGATCATTCACTCACCTCCCCTCTGTCACTGCTGAATCATGTAGGAGGCTTCATGTCTTTGACACTGTGTTCTTGTTTTATAAGGATCAGACCCCTGATCTGGGCTACATATCTCACCCATGTTTCCTTATAGGTGGTGGCTGGCATTAAGTACATTATCACTGCAGACCTGGGGAGGACAAACTGCCGGAAGAGCAGTACAACTGAAGATTGTACCGTCCATGCAGACCTAGCAGCCGCAAGGGTAATGACTTCATTTAAGCACTTAAACATCTGATTCCAATGGTAAATTTCCTAATCATTTTTGGCCCTTGGAATTTTATTATTAGATGCAACTTTTTGGTGTAAGGTAGATTCACCATGAGCTGTCAGACTGAAACTACTGTATTTGTCATTTTAAAATGTAATCACTTTAACAAAATTATTCAGCACTATTTTGCAAATAAAATGTGTTCCTGGAACCAAATAAAATATTTAATAATAGAGAATTAATAGAGTGCAAAAATATATAGACCTAATTACTTTTTAAACACTCACTATTATTAAGTGTCACTGTTGCAAATGGGTGAATGGGAAACAGTGATGCCACTTAAAGTGTTTCACAGGAAGAGCAGTCTGCCCCCTATTTAAAATGCCATGTACACAGTCTCATACCCCTGGCCTAAAGAGTAGACTACATAATTATAATTCAGAGCTTGAGAATTTAGAAACCTTACTAACATTAGTATTCATAACTTGTGTCCATTTTTTCCCCTCAGCCTTACCAGTGCACATTTACAGTGTGGAGCCGCCCATGGGAGGGTTTTATTCAGGCGACAGAGAATTGCACTTCTTCAAATCAGTGAAATCTTCAGTGTCAACTTTGTTTGCAGAATGTAACCATCACGTATTTTGTTCAGATGAACCACATTTTCACTAATAATTTCATGCTCTTGTGACCACACCATATGCAAACCTGTATAACCTATGAACCTGCTAATACTGCAGACCTATGCAATATAGAAAAAAAATCTGTGACATAAATGCCATGGAAAATCTCCATTCTGTGTCGTATTTGATTTAGCTTCAAGATAAGACCTAACCTACTAGAACTTTAAACTTGCAGTGCTGACATAAATTAGACTACAGTTTGGATTGAACTTGATGAATTTGTCAGTAAAGCTATGTGCAGACTTTGTAAAGTGAAAGATAATTTGCAGATATTTGCTTTGTAAAGGAAAACAGTAATGAGAGTTTCAGTGACTCCCACAATAGCACTTGAACTTGAATGTGTCCATGTGTGATTTTTTTTTTCCCACCTGAGCCTATATAACACTATTATTAACCCTGTCCCTAACCCTCTTACCACTGTTACATGCTTGCTCATCTTTAACTGTTTGTATTCCAATCAATTCGGTATTAAATAATTCTTTTGGCAGTACAGAAAAGTTGTCATCTGTTTTGTGATTCTTTATGTGTTTTTGGCATATGTTCCATCTTGCAAAGACCCATATAACAATGAATTCTTTGTAAGGGATATTTGGAGGGGAGAATTGCATTTATATCATATTATGACATATTCCTTTTTAGATATGTACTTTTTTGGTACTTTGTATTACTCAATCAATATATAAACCGGTGATGAAGGATAATCAATATATAAACCGGTGATGAAGGAAAAACCACTACATGCTCAGTCCCTTCAGTGCAGTTACAGAGACCTGGAGAATCTATGCCAAAGGGAATTGAAGCTGCTCTGGCTGCTTGTGGTGGCACAACACCTCACTAACCCCTTAAACCCTTGATTTTTGAAGTTTCCCCTTAAGTACTTTAAATTAGAACAAACATTTTTTTTCCGTATTGTAGGACAGTATCACATACATATTCTGTATCTGCTGGTTATAACGCTTCATTGAAGCTACATCACACATAGTGAAATATTCAAACCCCAAGATGCCATTGTTTGCCATTGTGGCTGCACCGTCACATCAAATAGAAAATATCTAGATGTCTTGTGCATCATTTTATACAAATTTCCCTGAAATTCAGCAGGACATACAGTATCTGGCATCTTCAGAAACCTTGGCATGTCCACTGGGATTAAAAATAAAGTTAATAAATAAAAGTAGCAATGTAAGATAAATGACATAAGCACAGAATAATATAGCATAATAGCATAAAAATAGAAAAGGCTAAGGCACTTTTGTTTTTCCTTTTATTTGTCACCCTTCTGTGGGTAAATAAGGGCTTTATTATTTTTTTTAAGGTACATTATGACCATCTCGACACTTTGCATATATGCTCAGTGATTATTCAGTCTTTATGTTGACAATCTTCAGCAAAGCCATGTAGTACTTATTTTGTCAGATTGGACCATGACTCAGAGGTAAGACGAGAGACTGAAATAAGAAAGACCCGGGCAAATAGAGTTAAAAGTGTGATTTGGGAGAAAACTAATTAAATGTGGCAAGAAAGATGGGATGGAGAAGGGAAGGGGAGGCATTTGTATCAAATACAAAAGGTGAATGTGACAAGGACAGGCAGTGGATAGAAGAGAGGAAACAGTTATGTCAAGATTAAGGTTGGGGTATTGTGCATTTAGACCCTAGACACGACAGGTTTGTGTGACATGTCAGGCTGAGTTGGAGAGAGTTTGAGGCATAGAGGGAGGTGATGAGGGGTAAGTTGAGGGAGTTAGGGGTGCAGGAGTTCACACTGAAAATATTACTGAGCATGGGTGAGAGAGCAGGTCAGGGTGTTAATGATTTTCTTTTAGGGACGCAGGGTTTTTTATGGGATCTGAATGATCAGCAGGGAAAGGGTGTTAAAGTAGTAGGGATATTGTATTAAGACTCGAATGTAAAGTGTGGAGGAGAAGTATAGTTCAGGTCTATTGTCAGATCCACACTCCAGATCAGAAGGGGGCAGTCATACACCATAAAACTATGCAAACTGCCATAAAAACATGAGCAGAAGAAGAAGTGAAGTCAGCTAGGCAAAGAATGATGTCTGTAATCACATGGAGACTGTGGAGCATGTCAATTTTCTCTGTCCTAAATATGCAAATGAAAGACAGTTATTAAGGAACAAACCGGAACGTAAGAGGATTGAATGTATGGATATTAAATAATCTTCACAAATAGCTCTGGAAATTTGAGTTTAAAGCATGTCTTCACCTATCTACAAAACACAGGACTGATAACAAGAATACAAGTACAATGAAAAACACAACAGTTGGTGGTGATAATGCTCAACATGGTTGCAATTCGCCATTAAAAAAAAAGAGGACATATCAGATTGGTTTATAAAATTGGAGTCTTATACAATGGATTCTATATTCTGCTTGGGATCAGACATCAGGAAAGCACAGACCAACAAGGAGGTAGTGATAGCTGTCGCAGATGCAGAAAAGGCTTATGCACCGGAAGGAAGGGCTACTTATTAAGTTGAAGTTATTGGGATTGGAGGTAGAGCGTATAAGTGGGTGTTAGACTTTTTATTTGACCGGAAAATACAAATAAGAATAGGTGCAGAATACTCCAGAGTATATACAGTGGAGACGCCACAAGGTAGTGGATGTAGTCTGTTGTTATTCAACATAATAATCAATGATATCTTCTCTCGGGCTGAACAAAGCACAGGAAAATCTTTGTATGTGGATGATGGGGCTCAACAAGAAAATGCAAGCTGCAATGGGTGAAATGGAAAAATGGGCAAATGAATGGGGATTCAAACTGTCTGCAGCAAAACCACAAGTAATATGTCTCTCAAGATGCCATGAAATCGCACCCATCTCATTAAAATTGTATGGATAACCTCTTGAGCCAGTAAAAACTGTTTGATTTTTGGGGGTTTGGTTTGACAAAAAGCTCAGATGGAATGTTGACTTGGAAAAAGTTTAGAACAAATGTAAAAAGGTTATCAATATGTTTTGCTGTTTGTCAGGACAGGAATGGAAAGCAAGTAGAGCATCTCTATAAAATATATACTGGACACTCATGAGATCTGTCTTAAACTAAGAGTGTGCAGCTTACATGTCGGCAGCAGAATCAAACCTCAAGATGTACAACGGGCTCAAGCCCTGAGACTCTGTACTGGATCATTCATAACATCTCCAGCATCAGTGATGCAGGCGGAAATTGGAGTTTGCACTGAAGTTGCCCTGGAATGAACTTAATGCTGGCATATTGGGCTGGCCTCCAGGGGCACTGTGACACACATCATGCTAAAGGTGTTGTAAGAGACTGCTGGAGACATTATGAGACAAAAGTTCTGTGTGGATTGGTAATGCCAAGGCAGAAAGCATAGGGTTAAGTCATTTGCAGTACAGCCCCACACTTTCAGTTTCTTTGATTCCTCTCTGGTTATTCCCCTTGCCAAGTACAGACCTCAACATACAGTAGGAATTGAAGGACAAAGCAGAGCAACTTCCAAAAAGGTGCGAGGTCCAGAATTATATTGATCAGCACTATACAGACTCAGTGTTTATATTGACAGATGGCTCCAAAGATCCCGATACAGGATGTGCAGGTGCAGCAGTGTATATCCCAGAGAGTGAATCATATATTAAGAAAAGGGTATGAGACTATTTGTTGGTATATAATACAGAGCAAGTGGGAATAATATCATCTCTGCAGTGGATAGACAAGGAAACAAACAACAGTGTCATTGCATCTGACAGCTTTTCAGCACTTACAAGCATAAGATATGGTAGATCATCATGTAGAACAGATATTGTCAATTCAATATTTATTATAATGCACAGGATGGATATTAAGGGCATATCTTTTCGCCTCCTGTGGGTCCCTGCTCATGTTGGTGTGGAGGGAAATGAGCAAGTGGATATTCTGGCCAAACGAACACTCAGAGGTCAGCATGTACACATGCACACTCAGTGTGGCAGGAGTGTTGGGATTTGGAAGACATCTTTACAACATACAAAGACATGTTGGTGCTGGGAGGATGGTGGGCTGGAAACGAAGGGAAGAAAATGTAATCACTCGTTTGAGAATAGGTCATACAGGTCTCAACCATACATTATATAAAATAAGCAAGCACACAAATCACTTCAATGTAGATACAATATCAAGAGAAATCACCTATTCCAGTCACTAAGAAAGACAGAACATCAGAACTTTTCATTGTCAGGTCTCTAGGGAAATATAGCAAGCAATATTAACTTTTTAAAACAAACTAGTGTTTTTTTTCCCTGTTTTTTTCCACATCCAGTCCGGTTGGTGGTGGTAAAACGCCTATAAACTGTTTTTCAACCACCAATAAAAACTAATGAAGAAGAGGCAGAATAAGGAAAAGAAGTGGTAGAATTAGTAAGTAATACTTAATAATACTTAGTAATACTTTATCATATGTTTTTGAAATGTATGATCTTTGCCTATTTTTTGCTTATCTTGGCACAGATTGATGCGCTTGTATAAAATGCAAATTTTATGGAAATAAATGTGCTGCCTAAATAAACGTGCCGTGATTGGACAAAACTGCATACAGTCTATGATGTCGCCCATACTTGGCAAACAGCGATGTCAGACTGCCTTGATTTTTAAGGACAGAAGCTCAAAGTCCTCCACGTTGCCTCGAGCGAACATAAATAAGTGACTGTTTACACAGGAGACGCTTGCATTGGCACATTCAGCGAGTCAAACATGAAGACCCTGAATGCAGAAGATTTACGAGTTGCTGAAGCAGTTCTGCTAAAGCATTTACCGAAAAGTTTTAAGGTAGACTCTGAATTCCCTACTCCTTGCCATGTCAGCAGCTAAATCAAAGCATGATTTTGTTATTTTAACTCTATTTGTGTGTTTGTAGGTATACGGATTCTTACATGGCATGAATAGGAATAAACCAAGTACATTGGAGGTACTTGTTGATACATGGCCTGATTTTAAGGTCATCATTTGCCGACCTGATCCTAAGGTGAGTTTGTATATGCATCATAAAGACATGGAATGCTTTTGGCAGTGCCATATGGTAACAGCTGTTTTTATTTTTTTGTCTTCCATTTGACTATGGTGAATAATTTACTGTAGCCTATCCCAAGTAGTTAACATTGTTGGAGTCGTTACTCAAAAAAGTAATGTATTACAAATTACTCGTTAGTTTTCAAAAAGTAATCACTTACTTTACTTAATTACTCCCTATGGAAAGTAATTCATGACACTACTCGTTATATTACCATTGCGTTACTCCCCCGAAACACGCCTGAGATACATTATTTGGCGTCAACAATATAAATTTAAACCTTAGATATCAGCACAAATTCCTAGGACATACACAATATCCTTCTTTTATGCTCTTTATTGAGCAAGCTGACAGCAAAGTTGATGAAAGCCAGCGACACGAGCACTTAACAGAAAAATGTTGTGGCAAGAACACGGCGCCCTGTTCTTCGCCATGACCAGGCCCGGTCTCCTTTGGTCTTAAACCTGGACAGGTGAAGTCTGAGGTTCCTGCCAGAGGATGTGAGGATGCGCACAGGCAGGCGAATAAGGGCCTGATTTAAGGTCAATTTGTCTGGACAACGCTCAGAGGCGAAAAACCATGTACTTAATAATTTGGACTGTTATATGGACTGGACTCTTGACTCGGATATATCATAAGAACAAGTTTTTGCTGCTGCCGCGCATAACCCTTGGTTGCGTGGCACCTTCTCTAAATTTGGTTGTTCATGGTTGATGACGGGTGGCACCGACGTAGGACGTTGTGCTTTGCTCTTTGATTATTGTGTGGTGTTGCATTAAGTCATATAGTATGACTTAGATGCGCACGGCCTCTCTCTCTCTCTCTCTCTCCCTCTCTCTCTCGCACGCGCGCACACACGCACACGGCGGCTATGGTGTGGCTGGCTAACACATCAGTGGACACAGCGACCCAATGATGAAATAAAAAACTTTACTCACGAGCACAGATATTAACATATTTTACTCGGATTATACTCGTGCTCGTAAAAAATCTATCATCCGTACCGAATACTCGGCTCATCCCTATTTATTAGTAACTGTAATGTGATTACTGAACCTAGGGAAGTAACAGGTTACATTACTGCGTTACAGACGAAACACAATAACGCATAACTTTGTAACGCGTTAACCCCAACACCGGTAGTTAAGTGAAAGTCATACCATAGTGGAAAAACAATCTAGTAAAAGCAAAAATTCCGCATTCTGAGTTGATTTAAGTATAGCCGATTATAAAGCAATAAAATGTGTTGAAGTTTCAAACGTAAAACTACTCATTCTGAAAAATGCCCCCCTTACCAGTAATATTAACTTACAGAATACAGCAGTATTAATATCATATCATTTATTTTTATTTTTGTTTTAAGGTGTTGATATGGTCCAAGTGGTGCAAGGTCTTCAACTCCAAGTTGTGTAATTTCAACAGTGCATTCTATTTCATGAACTTAATCTTTATTTTGCATGTAAAACCTTATTCTGCTATGTGGTCTGATTGTAGTGAAGAAAATCATACAGCATTTCTTTCTGGAATGCAGTGGAAATGTAGTGGAGCATAAGTACAAAGTCTCAGAATGCACTGTATATACCCAAGTTAAGTGCAGGTAGACTACCTCAAAATTGTGCTTAAGAGGGCAACAGAAGTTGGGGAAATGTTCTTACCTTTTTTCCACCTTTGCTTATAATGACAGAACCCACGTGCCCGTGAATTCATGAATAAGGTGTCATATTACAGCATGGATGAACAGATACTGAGAAGAGTGTTGACAGGTGAAAATGCACTTGACTGGAGCACTTATTTTGTACTCGGAGGTGAGTTCAGGGCACAGGTGCATGTGTCTAGACAGACGCACACATACTTGCATGAATGATTAACCACCCTCAACCAACACAAGTCAGTTTTAACAGTATTTAACTATTTGCAAAGAGAAATAACAGTATAGTAGGTAAATGTATGCTAATCATTTGACCCACAGGATGTGATTTCACCCATGCTGCTATGATCAAAGACATATCCTCTGTTAGAGGAGTTAATGCCCAAGTCTGGACGATGGTGCACGCCATGTACCTGCCAGACTGCAGCACTTTGCCCTCAACAGCAGTTGAAAGGTAGGCCTACTTAACTGTGATTGTAAAACCATGTAGGTTGAAGGCTATATGTAAATGTTTCAGCTGAATCTGACCTAAAAAAAAAAAAAGTCTACAGTCAGATTAAAGTAACAGTTCACACAAAATAATAATAATAATAAAAAAGATATTTTCCATTTACACTCAGTACAGTCTATCCATTCAGATAGTTCCTGTGTGATTTGGCGAAGTTTTCAGTCTGCTGCGATCTCCAATGCAATGCGACTCGATGAGTTTTCACTGGTGGAACTCAAACTGTTTCAAAATTTTACATGTGAAAAACTCAACAGTAACAGCTCTTTCCAAAAATGACGACACAGATAACCACCATAACCAACAGCCCTTGAAGGGGAAGAGTTTTCATTGTGAACTGTTTCCTGTGAAAGAATACCAGCAAACCATCTGTTCTCCCCTTGCAAATATGAATTAGAGAAGTGGACAGATAGTTTTCTGATGTTCTTTGGCGGGAATTAGGGGAATTAGGGGAAGAATGCAGCGGACTGGAAACCTCACCAAATCTTACACAAACTGTCTGGACGGATAGATTACACTGGTGGTAACTGTAATTTTACCCTTTTTTTCCAAATTCCCAGTGAGCTCCAATCAAGGATTTCATCTCTTAATGAGTCCCATGTTGAATTAGTCAATAAGACTTGGAAGTTTGGAGGAAACCAATATGGGTACAGGAACATTAAAAACCTCATCAGCAACTTCCCGTCCTGCTGTATCACTGACGGCGAGGGTCAGCCGGTGTCTTGGATTCTGGTATATGACTACTGTGCCATGGGCATGTTGTACACTCTGCCAGAGCACAGAGGAAAAGGTTATGCCAAAGTCCTGATCAGCACCATGGCCAGAAAGCTCCACGCTGAGGGCTACCCAGTGTACTGCTTCATAGAGGAGGAGAACGAGATGTCATACCGGCTCTTCAAAAACCTGGGATTCACAGAGGATCCCTCATACAGGGCAGCCTGGTTTGAAATCAACTTTTGATGCTCTGCTTTGTCCAAGTCAGTATGTCACTGTTTGTGGACTCTGACCTCTAACTTACAATCTGTTGATCTAATGTAAATGCTGATGATACCTCTGTGCCTGTAGTGTGTAAGAAGTTTTGTTGTTTGCATTATCCTTGTTGTTTCAACCATAAATACAGTTGAGGCCTCAGGGGAAAAAGTTAAGTGAGCAAAAATTTTGGAAATTTTAGAATGTTGCACCAAAAAGTTTTCACTCATATTACTGGAAATGTGTTGTGTTTGTTTACTTGTATTTTTAAAATGTATTTTTGAAGCGATTGAAAATTTACTTGTAATTTCTTATACTTTGAAGTATTTGCTGAAGTGTTAAGTTGCATCACAGTTGAGTACAGAATACAGATTTTATAAGTTGTCCAAACTATATCATGATAAATCTGCTTGAAACCTCTGCAAGTGTAATCTGTGACATTTATTGACTCCCGTTGGCGACCAGGAGAATCTACACAGGTTTCCTACACAAGTGAAGTTTGCCTCAAGTGCTTTGGCTTTCTGACAATAAGCCCATGCATCCCTAATCCTATATGTAACCACAACCTCTTCTCCTGAGTACAGAAAGTGCTTGCGGCAAACTTTGACCATTACCACAAGTTTCGGGCACAGCCTAAAATCTCTCCCTCGGTCCCCCTTGAATTTTTCCACCTGTAAGTAGTCAAGCAGACAGGGTCACATCTCCACAACAGAGTGTAATTACCATAGTTAGCCTTTAGCAAGGATCCAATAGAAACGTCATGGGAAAAAATATGCCAAGATTCCAATAACTGTAAAATATAATGAATGAGAAGACCACTGCTTTGCTATTTGCGTCTTTGGTCTTGATAGTCCTGAATTGGGGTTAGTCCTTTGAACGCTGAAATTTACGACAAACAGCACATGCAAGATCTGCAAGATTTGTAGGCTTAGTATGTTATTAATCAGGCAGTTATAATATTTTTTAACTTTCACAAAGAATAAGAAGAGCATTTCTCCCGAATTTAGCGAAAATTGCACGCAGCTGTCTGCATTAACCTCGGGAAAATCTTATATCGTGCGAAATCTACATTTTATTAAAAATATCATTAAAAATGAATCTAAAAGGGGCAAATATCTACAGAACCTACGGCCCCGCCCACTTCGCAACTCGTCATGGTTATAAAAAGCTACGCAGGGACTCTCTGGACCGCCTACCGAACAATCCGTAGGCTATAACTTCCTCTGACTGGGGTAAGCCATCTGTACAATATCGTATATCTTCAGGCTTTACCCGTGGGTGCCAACACAACAGCGTTGACTATGATGGAACTGTCTGGAGAGCAGCTAAATGTGGCTGAGACCCAGCTGAAGAGATTTTTACCTCGGTCACTGCAGGTTTGCAAAGTCAGATCTATGCTATAAAATTTCTAACTACGGAATCCTGAAGTGGCCACAGAAACAGCATTTTGTGCGTGCGATGTTCTGAATAGTACATACGTTTAACGTGGCTATGAGATCATGAATCGAGGTAGTGAAATCATACGTGCGCACAAATTTCTTTTCTGTGTTCTTGTTTGCTAAATTGTGCCCATATTTTGTACAATTTGTGGTCTGTCTAGGGAGCGTGACTGCAATAAATGCAGCCCTACTTTCGCACGAGTGCCCCTTATAGTTCATTTTAGTCAAGTTTAATAGTAGAGCATGGATTTGATACCTCAGAATTTCATTCAGGGCTGCGCTGCCTTGCACCGTGTTTTCTATGAATTCAGTGACTTGATACAAATCAGCGTATTGACGGCGATAAAGCCTTCTTTGATGCTCGTTTGAGTCCTTTTGAGGCAAGGACTCAATGTTTCCGAAATGCTTCAGCATGTCAAAATACACTTTCATTAAAGAAGCACTATGTTTCAGATGTGAGCTGCGGGAAATGTGCACCATGCATAAACTGAGCGTTTATGGACCATTTACACTCAAGTGACAAAAGTGACAAAAAAAAAAAAAAAAAAAATCAGGAAACGAACACCTAATTTACCAGCGACTCAGTCCATTTAGATTAAAGTGACTTTCTGTGGCCTCTCCAGAGCTCCATAGTATACTGATAAATCTCATTTTATATTTGCAAAAAGACAATGGATCAAATGTTATTGTCTGGAAAGCGACAACTCCAAATAGCCTTTGCCTCGTTATTTTCCCAAATTATTCTATAACTCAATTTTTGTTTTGTTTCTAAGGTTTATGGTTATTTGGTCCTCAAAAACAGAGTTAAATCAGACTCTGCAAAGATTTTAGTGGACAACTGGCCAGAATTCAGAGTCGTCATCTACCAACCACTGTATGAA
>OMLF01021503.1:0-11743 GCA_900302615.1 Holocentrus rufus | reverse complement strand
TCATTCTATTATCATACACTTACCAATTTGGTTTTGCAAATCATGTTTCAATTGCAGAATTGTGGGTTTTGTTTGCTGCTATTTGATTGGTTGATATGAGGTTTCCTACCTGTTACTAATTGTTCTTTTATGTAATTGGTTATTTTATTGTAAAATTTGTGATTAAAATGATTTTAATAGACAGCTTTACTAAATAAATATCTTGTTCCCCATTTTGTCTACATGTGTGGCTGGAATCCTCCTGTTTTTCAAAGAAATGTTTCTCCACCAAACTCAGGAAGTAGACTGAAGGGAGCTGCAAATATCACAAAATGACTTTGAACCTGGTTATAAAAATGTGGTTGGGGTCAGAAATGGGAAATGAGACACTCATGTTATTTCTGGTGATGGTTGCACTAGTTTTCTGGGTTGTATTTTCTATATTAACTATGTGCTTCAAACACAAAATACAGAAAGAAGAAACAATGCTGAAATGATCATGCTTTAAATGCAAAAAATGTACATTTTAGGCACTTCGATGACATTTTACACATTAATATGTCTTATATTTACATTGAGCCGGCAGAGGTTCAGCGTCTTGCTCAAGGTCACATGGTCACATTATAGAACAACAGGCCCCTGGGCACAGGCACCTCAGGGACCTTCACACATTCACACCCTTCCACCCACTCACATGCACCACAACATAAAGGCGAATTATCAACGTGCAACCTCGGTCACATCATGCAATTACATAACCGTGTTTACACCAAGTTGTTACGAGAAGCCAGTTTGCTGAGCCTCATTACCATATGCCCCAAGGAGTAAATTCTCCTGCATCTTAACTGAATTTACAAGGCAGCAACAATGGTCAATTAACGCCAACAACATAGAAACTGCATGACGCACTTCTCAAACAGCAGATGAGGAGACCCAGTTCAGGTTTGATCCTATAGGGTCCCAGGGGCCCTTTGGGAATTACCATGCAGGCCTTCATGGTAAAACATCCATAGGTGTGATTACTTATAGTGATTTGTTTTCTTAGTCCAAACCAGAGTGAAAAGGTTTACTCTTTTTGTTTTTGGTTGATTTAGTTTGACACTGCTGAATGACAAGTGAACTCGGGCTCGTAAACAAAAAAACAACGTGGACTCAGAAACTGATCAGTGGAGTTTGAGGTCGAAACAGATATAATTCTACTTCCTTAGCTCAGGGGTTTTCAAACTGACACCCACTGAAGTGATTTTTTCCTATTGGGACCCTGATGTAAAAGGATATTTTAGTTTAAAATATTGTTTAGATGTTATACTTGAAAATTGACAGTGGGGAAATTAAAACTGTTAAAATAATCGCTCACACATTTTGTGCTGAAGGAATTTTTAGGGAATAAATTAGAGAATAAATTAAACAATTCCTCATTTTGCTGAGCCATCCCTGGGATCCCACTGCTTTAACTAAACATGATGAACTCCTGTGCTTTTTGCTGTAATTCACCCTCTCTGGTATTCATTCAAGAGCACATGAAGGAATCCTGAAGAAAAACCTCATTGGCTTTCTAAGCAAGAGCAACTGCTCAGTATCAGAGGTTAGAATTTGTCTTCTAAAACCCACAAAACCTCGTGTTCAAACCGCGTCGTCACTCCTAACAAAAGCGCCACAGAGCCATCGTAATTTAAAGATGAGAGCCGTCTGCTACTTTATGCATTCAGCTGAGTGATGTCCTTATCTGAAGTGACTCAGCAGGTGTCTCGTTAAAGCATTTTTATGAGACGTGCTGTACCTGTTGGATTTCTCACATTTATGGATCTAATGTCAGTGTCTGTGAACACTTCAATCATATTACTCTGTCTCTCTGTCTCGCAGTGCCAGCTGCAATCTTGCTCAACTTTTATTTGGACAGCAGGAAGACCGGTGGTGGCAGATGCGTTCGCTAATGAAGATCGTTAAAACATTTTCCCAGGCCATGCTTCTGCTGAGGTGACCAACAGCCTACCTTTTTTCCCTCTTTCCTTTATCACTTCCTCTTCTACTGTCCTACAGACTTAGTTCCTCCACAGAATGTTCTGGTCTGCATTCCTGAATCACTGCTTTCATTTCTTGAAATAAACTTCATGTTTTAGACCCACAACAGAAAGTAGAAACATCAACATGCTGAAGAGGATGACAGCGAAGATGAAGATGAAGTATTTATTGCATTATGTATTGATTACTGCTACATGTATGCAGTTTGAAGTGGTATTTTTTATCATGGCTTCTTTGATCACCTGTCAATCAGGCAACATGGGCGGGGCTGTGACATCTTTTTCTTTGGATTGTATTTCGATACAGTTTGAGTTCATGTGGCGCTTTTGTCGTTTTCTGTTCAGCCATGGCGGCTGTGGCTGCTCATGCGAACAACCCGGTTCTTCTGCTGTTTATTCCAAATAAACTGCTGCTGCTGCCGCCACAAATATAAATCACATTACATCCTGTGCACCAGAGGATTTCCCTGGGGAAAAAAAAAAAATCCTGCCAGACACAGAATGTTTCTAACAGAAAAAGAAAAAGTTTTCATCAACTTCCTATTGGTTGAATCACTTGTTGTGTTATATCCAATGGTGATAGTAGCAAAACAGACATTTATTTATGAACTTGTGAAAATGACAGTTCGAAGGGACGGCAATCAATGTGACACTGCTCACAACGGTTTCTTCTGCTTCCTCTTCTTGTATTTAAGCTCCCACCATGCCCCTTAAAACATGTTAGATTTTGTCTTTAAATCTGTACTCAAACTGGGGTGGAGCGTCACACTACAGGACAGTTTCCCCTATGAGTTTCTCTTGCACTTTCTTACACTATGCAAATAAAGGCAAAGGCTGAAAATGCTACGGAAAGTCCTGTAGTGTGACCTTAGATTTAGCATCAATAGACTATCAGCTGACTTTTAACTTAGTGTAAACTTTTATGTGGATGGATTATGTTAGACCTCAGTTCAGGTTGGTGGTACAAAGTTTATAGGCTACTTAGTTGGATGTTAACATGGGACAGCCCAAATAAAGTGTTACCAGGCATGCATTTCTGGCCATCAAAAATCACTTACCCAAAATCAATTACCCAATATCCAATATTAATTTTCCAACAGTCACATATCAGACACAGCTGGGTCTAACAAGTTCATGCCCTTTCACTCGAGGTTGTTGAAAGCCACTAATCACTGACTGAACTGAAATAGATGAGGCAGGTTGTGGGTAAGTGGTTAGATGAAAAAGGCACAACAACTCAAAATAACTTTTTTTTTTAATGCTAAAATCCCTAGCTTCATGTGGTACCTTAAAGGAATGCCTAATTTCATGAGCTACAGTAAAATCCAAGAGAAGTTACATTCAGATAGTGCAAACAATATTGCTGAGGATTCAATAAATGGTTCAGTCCAGTGCAGAGGATTTTGTTTTTTCATTGTTTCAGTGGTCCATCAGCATTTTCATGGGGGGGGGCATGTTTATTTCAGTTCTCTGAAAACATAAAAACCGATAAGGACTGCATGTTTAAGAGCACTGACAATATTCATGCATGCTAACAGCTACTGTTTAAGTTTCATTTATGCCACTTTTCTTCACAAACATGTTTCAGAGGACTGCTATATCTTTCAAAATGAGCGGAGAAAGACAAAACCTGAGGCTGGAACCACATCGTACAACTTGTCTGTAATCGACAGGCATGGAGCGTGATTGCCATTTTGATCTGTTTTGTTATTTAGAGTGCTTTAATTTTTGAAGGTACCGGGTGAGAAGAGTACCAGAACAAACAGAAGGCGCCCAGCACACTGTTAATTACTTGCAACAAAATTTATTGAACAAACAATGTTTCAGTCCTTCGACCATCTTTCTTTATCTAGGCCTCTTTTCATCAGTTGAGAAGTGGAATTTAAGAAAGGAACTAAATGAGACACATAATTTTGAAGAGGAACTGAGCCAGACCACAACTCCTAAAAAAAGGAAATAAAGAGGGTGATAAAAGTTTTTTAAAAAATGAGTGTTTACTACTGCATCATTTTATTCCATGTTATTTTCTCATTTCATCAAAATGAATTGTGTTGTATTTCACATAAAACAGCATCATAAAAGATCTGCCTTATCTGAATTGAGACAACTACATTACCAAAAAACTACTGTATAAGATTGATGATGGTGGTTATAGTAAGCTAAATCATGTAGAGATAGCATATCTGACTTCAATGTACACTTCTATCTGACCACTTGATGGTATCAAGAGCAGCAAAGAGTTTTATTTATTTATTTACTTATTTAT
Source organism: Holocentrus rufus (assembly GCA_900302615.1). NCBI lineage: Eukaryota > Metazoa > Chordata > Actinopteri > Holocentriformes > Holocentridae > Holocentrus > Holocentrus rufus. The sequence continues at coordinate 7,477 of OMLF01021503.1, read as the reverse complement.
TTTTTTATTTATCTATTTATTTATTTTGGATATAAACTTATCTCTGATCATCATTAACTTTATTTATTCAGGGAGGGCCAGTTGAGAGCAATGTATCTTTTTCACCTCGACTACAGGAATTACAACAATGAGGAAGAACAAAAAGTAAAAGCAAATTCAGATAACATACAGATTTCAAGTGACAGATATGACTACATAAAACAGTTCACAGGGCAACGTGATTGCAAAGTGTCCTACAAAAAAACAATCGATTTGAAACAGATCTGCACATATAATTTCAGCAAGCTCTGAAACATGCTCCACTTGTGCAGGAGTGAAGCATCTAAAAGCTAAAACCAGATAAACCGTTTGAGGTTGTTTTGTATTTTCAGAAAACAGGTAATCTGATAATTTATAAAGTAATTATTTTCAAATATAAAGACTACAATGCTCCCTCCCTCCCTTTGACAAATTCTGTGCTTGCAAGCTAATATTTAAGCTAACCCAAATGCTAAAGGGCGCTACGGATAATTCTTGCAGGTGACCAGTCTTGTTTTGATAGATAGGTTATATAGTACAACTTTTTTGTAAGTGCTACAAAAGTCATGTCAAGTTATGAGTTTGCAGTAGAGAGCTATGCAATTTCGCGTCATCATGGTGTGCAGATTACAAAGCTAGCATAAAAAATACGCTAAGCAAAAACACGCTACAAAGATGATCAGTGGTTAGTTCTGATGTCTTGAATGTGAAGGTGGAGGGTGAGGCTTCAAAAATTGCAGAGGTAGAGAAAAGGGGTGAAAACAGCAAGGTGGCTGGTCCACACCAGTGGGTATACTGTAATATCATTTCATTTCAAAACAGTCTCCATAAAGCACACATTAGTTTCAGGGTTGCTCACAGGTTCTGCAGGTTTAAAACAAACTTACCATGTTCCCAATTTACCTGCAGTTTTATTGCACTCTGACAGATGTACCCTCTTTGGCATGAACTGATTAACTGAACTTGTCATTTCCTCTGCCTGGTATGAGTCAATAAACAAACCCACTGTACAGTAATGAGTTGTTCAAGAAAAGAGGCTTCTTCCTTTCATTTCCTCATTTGATCCACATGACTAAAGAGAGAAGACAGAACACAAATGATTCAAACTAACTTATTAGGGGTATCTGCTTAGACACTCGACAAGAAAAAAAATTCATGTTTTTATTATCTGGAAAAAATATATTCTTAAATGTCAGTAACTCTGAGAGGAACAGTTAACTCAAACAATAAAAGTTAATTACAACACTGTGATCAAGGATTATTCATCTCATCTTTATGTGAAACAGTAAGTATTAGAAACTTTATTTTCAGTATTTATTGATAAAATTAGTACAGTATTGTTAAATTCTCACATTTATTACTTAATTGCAAAAGGCTGTATGTGGTTTGGGCAATATGCCATTTACATCTGTTATTAATGAAGCTATGTTTTTCTCTGTATCTGACATGTATATACAGAACACTGAACCTCATTTATGTCAGTGGTCTCAAATGTTTTTCATTTGTGGTTCTTTTTGTTGTGTGTTACTATTGTTGATGTTTTTCTCTTATTTGCTCTATTGGATCTACAGGATTGGAATCCTCTATTTTATTCAAAACTCAGGACAACTCCTAGGAACAGCACTTCCTTGTTTGTTGGATATCACTTTGTGTTCTATCAAATAAGAAAAAAGGGGCGGCTCTGCAGTGACTCGGGGAAAAAATGCAATCAAGAGAATGCTTTCAGCTAAATGTCCTTTTCTGCCTCCTGACTATCAGTGGTCTTGCTCTTCCAGTCTCAGGATATTCACTGAAGAATCAATGTCGAATCACTGACGATAGAGCCATATGTTCCAACAATAATTTAACATTTATTCCACAGGATATTCCATCAAGAGTGAGAGGTTTGGACTTCACTGGAAACAGGATTTCAAACATAGGAGTATCAGACTTCAAAAATTTGCAAAATTTGACAAGTTTAGACCTTAAACACAACAAAATACGTACTATAGAGAAAGATGCTTTCACACCTCTGAATTCCTTAGAAGTGCTGAATCTAAATAATAATTTTCTTAGAGACCTGGGTGATCATTTCTTTCATGGTTTAAGCAGCCTCACAGAGCTAAGACTGGTTAATAATGGCATGAGAACTATAGCACCCTCTTCTTTTCAGTCCCTGACCAAGCTTAAGGTTTTGGTCTTAGATAACAACAAACTGCGTTTCTTAAAAAATGTCAAGAATGTCTTGCAGCATTCACAACATCTACAAGTCCTGTCCATTGGAAAGAATGATTTATCTACTTTTAAGTCATCAGATCTTTCAAACAAGTCAACAGAACTTGTTTCACTTGATTTATCTCATAATCCCAGAATGGTGGTCTTCATGCTCACTACAGATATTTTCCCAAACCTAACTGCATTAAATCTAGGCTACTCTGGTAAAAAGAATTTAATCTGGGATGTACATAATAAAACTTTCCTTAGAAGTGTGTCCAAACTTGACATAAGTGGGCTTCGCCTGCCTTTTCATGGAATGAAATCATTGCTAGAGAGCTTCAACTCCTCACTCATTTATCTGAGGATGAATGCTATGCAAAAAAATATTGAAGCGCTAATCAACATTTCCTGCAGAATCCCCACACTGTCCACACTGCAACTCCAACAAAACAACCTCAAGGACATCCCTGAAAATTTGTTTCAGATGTGCATTAATGTGTCTGAGTTAGATTTGTCAAACAATCACCTTTCTCCCCCTGACAACAGCTTCAGATCTCTTCAAAATCTAAAAATTTTGACATTGAAACGCAATGGGCTTTCATCCGTTCCAACAGCCATAAAGAATCTATCAACCCTTCTAGAGCTGGATCTCAGCTTTAATAACATCAGTAAACTTGGTTGCCAAGATTTTGCCAATCTAACAAGACTCAGAGACCTCAGTCTTTCTAACAATGCTATCTCATCTCTAAGAGTTTGTTTTTTCAAGAATTTAAGCAAGTTGCAATTCCTAAAACTGCAGTCCAACCGAATCTCCAACTTGGATGATGCTTTCAAACATACCTTGCCAAATCTTAAAACGCTGAATTTATTTGGAAACATATTCACTGTTATCAAAAAGGGGGCATTTTCAAGCTTACAGTCACTAGAAAGTTTGATTTTACATCAAAATCGAATAAAAAATCTTTTTAGTGGGGCTTTTATTGGCTTGAGCAATCTTACAACTCTTCAGCTACAGGATAATGAACTTGTCATCTCTGAAATAAAGTCAGGCGTTTTTGGATCCCTAAGAAATTTAAAGATACTTAATTTGATGAACAATCACCTCAAATATCCCACAGATGCAGCAATGGGCAATCCACCATTTTCAAACCTGTCTCATCTGGAGACATTGCTTCTTGCTGGCCAACACAGAAGACTTAAGTCTTATCTCCCTCGAAACTTCCTGCAAGGCTTGAGAAATTTATCGGTCTTCAGTATCAGGGCTAGTCAACTTCTATCCTTGCACCCGCAAACATTTATTTACACACCCCAGCTGAAAAAACTCGACTTGTGCTCAAATGAACTTACGGATGTCTCTGCAGAAATGTTTTCCCCAATGACAAGACTTGAGGAGCTCTACATGTCCAGAACAAACCTTCGATCTCTAGATTTCCTTATACATGCCAACCTCACCAAGCTGCAGTTCTTGCAGGTGAGGAAGAACGCATTTTCAGTGATCAGTGAGACAGAAATGCGGTCTCTCCCATCTATTGCTTACCTGGATATGCAAGGCAACAGTTTCACCTGTAACTGCGACAATGTCTGGTTCCTCCAGTGGGTGAAAAACGACAGCCAGACACAAGTTTTTGATGCCTATAACTTTGAGTGCAACTATCCCTCTGACCTAAAAGGTATGAAACTGCTGGACATTGATGTCCGCTCCTGTTCAGTGGACACTGGCTTCATCTGCTTTATATCCACCACATGTATGGTTCTCCTGTTTCTGGTGGCATCCTTTACCTATCATTTCCTGAGATGGCAGCTGGTCTATGCCTACTACCTCTTCCTGGCGTCTCTCTTTGACAAGAAGCAGAAGAATAAGCAAGCTTCTGAACAGTATGATGCCTTCGTCTCCTACAACATCCATGATGAGCCCTGGGTCTTCAGAGAGCTGTTGCCAAAGCTGGAGGGAGAGCAGGGCTGGAGACTGTGTCTGCACCATCGAGACTTCCAGCCAGGTAAGGTTGGCCTTTGCACTTGATGTCAACCCTTAAGTCATGATTTCACCTTAAATTCCCCTTAAAGGAATACTCCAACATGTTCAACACTTCACGAGACTGACACAAGATGTTTGTTTCCAATGGGTAGCATTTCGTGTTAGCTTAGCATAAAGACTCAAAATCTACAGGAGTCATTAGCCTAGCTCCGTCAAAGTGAAAAGAAACCTTACAGCAACTTCAAAGCTGTCTTATTTGAACAAGGCTCAGCCATGCAGCATGAATTTGCAATGATGAACCCAAGGCCGGAGTGAGGCGAGAGTGTTTGTTCCTGGGTGTCAAGATTTTGTTATTGGTTTGTTTGTTTCTTCGTGCGATCATGATGATGAAGTTCCCTACCCTAACCTTAACCCTAACCTTTTCCTAAACTTAGCCAAGTAGTTTTTGTGCCTAAATGTAACCAAAGGGTGACCGTTTTGAGAGCTGTCTGTGCACATGACTTTAAGAAATGGTCCTGTGTGCTGTAATCTGTGAATCGTATTAGAGCTTTGTGGTCATGTGGATTGGAGGATGTGTTGTCATGAGAGTGATTGAGTTTCCAGTCAATAAAAAGTGAAAGTTGCGGGTGCTCAGGTGGATCACCCTGTAGAGCGTGTACCATATATTTTTACCACAGCGGTGTGGGTTCGATTCAGGCCAGCGCCTTTTGCTGCATGTCATCCTCTCTTTCTCCCCGTCATCTCTGTCTATCTACACTGACACTGTCAAATAAAGCAGAAATGCCAAAAAATCTTAAAAAAAAAAAAAAGATCCCAAAAACAACAACAACTACAAAAAAAAACTTACTCAAAACAACTTTTCTTGCAGCTGCAGTGCACTCTGGAGAAATGGGTATCTCTCACTTCACTTACTGCCTCGGATTTCTCCCTGAGTGATTATTGAATATAACTGCAAAATGCTGGAGAAAAAATCCCTCCTCTTTCGCTATGATCGACTAAGCCATCTAATATGAGATTTTTGAACATTTTTCTCCCTCTAAATCCAATGCACCTATCCTGAAAATATCTCAAAATGAAATAAATCCATCTATATATGTGGATATGTCTGCAGTCCACATACTGAATATTGGAGAAAAAAAGGATAGTCAGTACACTTTATGACAACAGCTGCAAAATGTTTCCATTGTTTTCATTTTTGTATGGTTCAGATTATTCTTAGTGAAATTATTTCTTCAAAACTGAGTATATAATAGACTTTCCTGAGGGCTTGCCATCTTTCTAAAGACTGTAAATATTACATTGGGGAAGTAACAGGCACGGCGTTTAGTGTTTTACAATATCAAAAGTCATCTGATTTCAGTCGGTAAACTGCTGACACCATGCTGGGTGTAAATGTAACCGGGCAAAGTCATAACTCCACACAATGCACATGTACAGTTCATTAAAGAGTGTGGAGGTGCCTCAACAGTTGCATTGTCCTCATTTTGCATTGTCACTAATATTCCAGTGGGTGTCGCCATATTGCTATGCACAGCATCATCAGTAAAAGTAGAGATTACTGGTTATGATTAAGTATTTAATGCTTTTCCCTTTATTTGCTTTCAGGGAAACCCATCATGGAAAACATCACAGATGCCATCTATCAGAGCAGGAAGACCCTCTGTGTGATCAGTAAGAAATACCTGGAGAGTGAGTGGTGCTCCAGAGAGATCCAGTTGGCCAGGTAATGACTTGACCTGTCCCTGTCTCTGAGCTGGGACACATGCAGGATAGAACTGCCAAAGCAGGAAAAATATTATTGTTTTCATCAAAGCCAGTAAAAACATCACATTATCTCAAGACATCACAGCATCATATCATTTAACATGCAACATGCAAAACTGAGGGATTAGTGCAGTTTGTTAATTAATTTGATTGCACTGGGAACAAAAGATCCTTTGTAGATGTGTTTGTTTGCTGGGGTGTTGTGTAGCGTCGCCCCGAGGGTGGTAATTCAGACTCGGAGTGGAGGGGGTGTTTGGTGTCAGTAAGTAATAAACGCTGTCTGTGTACAGCTTTATTATGCAGGTCCTCCAGTGACCTTTGCTGACGGCCGGCCACTTTCCAAGCCGTTTTGACTATCCTGGACAGCAATTGTCAGATTTACATACTAGATGGAAATATTAAAACAAAAGGACACTGTGAACCAGGCTTACACGTACACTCTTTCCAGGACATCCTCACCACCTTCAAACCCCTTTAGTCTCCTGATTAAAAACTGACTGGCTTCCTTACACATAAAATCAGCATTATCACCATGCTAATCATGTATAGAGTGTATTTTTATATCAATATGATGTATTCAGCTATGTTTAATCTTCCACGGATTAAACTTATATCTTAGACAGACTTGGGTCTTGGCCCGTGTAAAGATGAACCTTTCATAGCTTGTGAATGAGACTCCCGGTTGCCACGGTAACGGAATACCCCTGTCTACTTGTGGCATCTCTCCCACAGACAGCAAAAAGAAAGTATGAAAAGTTCTGCAGTCAATCAGTTCTCTGAAACAAAAAGTCATTCGTTGGTGCCCAAAGCGACGTTTTAGTTCTCGGCATGACTTCAGTGACGTTTGGGAATCTTTATGACTGGTGGATGAGGTTTAAAACAAATGAGCATATTTGCAAATCTCTCTAGCTCGTCTCCCTTCAACCAGTTCCATGTTGTCTTCGCCCTCAGTGGAAATCAACCGGAAAATACAACGCAATACAAAACAAATCAGTTCTTATCATCTTGAGTCACTCTACACGCGATTACATTTTTTGGGGGATGTTTCACACAAGTTGATTAAACAGCCTTAGTGGGCCATGACAACACTGCACTCATCCATGGTGACGTTATCTCACGGAGGCATAAATAAGCTTTAAGATCATGCCACAGTGACCCTTTTGATATGACAGCAAGGCATGGCATCTTATCAGAGTTTCTCATAAACGTGTTTGGGCTTAACCTGGTTAATCCGACCATTAGATGACCTAAGACTAAGCGAGGCTGTAATCAGATAGGATGCTCCTCCAACATGAAGCACAGATGTGAGTATTGCCAGTAAGAAACAGCACAAGCTAGCTAATCCAAAGTAAAGGAATTATATTGTTTAAAAGGAAAATGAAGAAGAGAAAGCAATTGCCCCAAAAAACATTAAAAAAAAAACCTGCTGCCTCTCATTCCTTCGTCTCCTCTCTGTCCAGCTTCCGTCTGTTTGATGAGCGGAAGGATGTTTTGATCCTGGTGTTTCTGGAGGAGATTCCCGGC
>OMLF01021501.1:0-14171 GCA_900302615.1 Holocentrus rufus | reverse complement strand
CTGATCCACCCCTTCCCTTGTCACTTTCCAAAGGGTTCCTCTCCGTCTCTCTCTCCAGTGTTTTCCCTTTCACTCCATTTCCCCCCACTTTCCTTTACCTCTTTTCTCTTCACACTCTCACCCGTCTCTCTGCGCCCTCCTTTCTCTCTCTATTTCTCACACACAGATTTATCTCCTTGCCAATTTTTGATGTCCTTCCCTCTCTGTATTGCCTTTGTCTCTCTAATCTCTCTGATCCCTGACGTCTCTCTCTTTCTCTTTCTCTTTCTGCACCCTCCCCCTTTTTCCCCGAGCTCTTAGAGGGCATTATTCTGCATTGCCAAGTCCAGGTTTCCTTTTCATTTCCGTCAACACCCCTCTCCCTCCCAGCCCGAGTACACCTGGCTGGATATTGGCCCCCAGGTGACCATAAAACCTGGCAACTCTCCCCCCCAAGGCCTGTAAAGTCTGGGCACAGGCATGCCACAGACTCCCTCCCCGCATCCCTATTTCCTCGATTCCCATCCTGGCTGGAAACATCAATACCAGCACGGGTCTGCACACAAGCGTATTTGTTTTTATTTCGAAGAGCAGCATTCCTGGACTGCTCCTCCCTGATGTGTGTTTTTGCAGATTTGAAACTGAGGCTGAGAGTGAGAGATGGGAGATCACAGGGAGAACAGAGAAAGGGAAAGACATCAAAAATGGGGAAAGAAAATAAATGTCTGTGTTTGTGCATGAGAAATAGATTAGATTAGATAGAGTGCGTGGTGCAGAAACTGATGTCAGACTTCAGTTTTGATCTGTGCAGCATCAAAGTCTAGCACAATGCCGTGGTTTTCTTTTTTTCACAAAGTCCTCAGAACTTCACTGTCATTGATCCACCAGACTGTTGTGAGAAGCTGTCTAAACTTTTTCCTTGTGTGTATTTTGAAATAGTCAAAAATCCGCAACGAAAGCAGACAGATCATAATGGAGAGTCGATTCCAAAAGAGTTGATTCTTGAATTCAACTCAAGCCAATCAGCATTAAAAGCTGGTGAGCACTAGTTTTCACAATGCTTTCGGAAGCTATGCCCCTTTCTGTGCTAAGCCCCGCCCACTTTTTGCCCCATACAGCTCATTCATTAGCATGTAAAGTTGCACCGCCATGACCCATGACCAACCTCCTGGCTGTATTTCGTGGTGTTTCATGGGTGCGTTTGGAAACTACACATCACATCTCTTTGAGGTCAATTGGCCAGAGAAATCAGTCACTACTTTGGTTGCCTGTCATCAAATTTTTTGCAAATCAGTCCAGTACTTTTAGAATTATCCTGCTGAATTCTCGCCAAATTGTGTTTTAAAACCGATTTTATTAATGTGGATGTCACCAAATTCCCCTACGAGTGATAATAAACTGGGGCAGGTTTAGTTTTAGTTTAGTTATCAAGCACAAAGACGCACACACTGATTTAAACACCAGCTTGTGATGCATTCATGCCCTCTTCCACACAGGTAGCTTTGTAAAAGTGATCGAATAGCGATGTCAGATCCGATGTATTTCACTTCTCAGCTATTTTACCCCCGTTCCCCCCTGTGTGATTTATGCGGCGAACAGCTTTGCCACTGTTCCCAACAGGCGTGAATGGCCTACTCTGTCAAACCAGAAGAGGAGCGGAGGAGGACCAAACAGACGGGGGGTTATTTGAGCGTTGGACGTATCTTAATGTTTGGAAAGGTAATCTGAGGGGATTTGGGTTTCTGACATGGTGAGGTGTTGATGTTTTGGGCCGAGCCGGGCCTTGGGTGCTGCTGGAGGAAGAACATCTGATAACCAAAACGACTGAAACCCTCTTTAGATGATGAACAGGGTCTCTTTTGTGCCTCAGGTAATCCATATTCGGTGACATTCGGTTTGGGGCAGGTACGCTGATGAAGAATATCCCTCTCACTGGAGGCATTTGTTACATGAATGTCCTCTACTCAATAAAGCCACTGTGTCAGTCTCCACCACTTTACAGTCACTGAGGATTCAGATACAATTAAGTGGTATAGTCAACAGGTTTCAGCATTATTCATTCATTGATTTCATCTACTGCAAGGTAGTAGATCTTAAAGCAATACGACCTTTGCAATTTTTGTACAAATGTCTGTTTTGCTATACTGTTGATGTGTAAGCAGTAATGCACTACAAGGTGTCCCTGGTATAGGGAATTAATGGACGAGGCGGACAGGAAGAGCATTCGCCTCTGACAGGTCCATTAATTTCCTATATAACCTTGGAGTGCATTATCGTGCTTATCCCCTGGCTGCTTGCCAACAATTTAAAAAAAAAACAGGGAGGGATATTAATAATAAATAAGGAGCAATATGCTCTGAAAATTTACATTTTCTGCCTTCACTGTTTCCCAGTGGGTCAGACTAATATCTGGAACAGCGACGATTGTTCAACTTGAGCCATGACATTGCAGACATCATGGATTTGTTAAAATAGATTAAATACCTACACAAAAATGACTTGGCGAGCTCAGCATTAGTGTTGATAGTACGCCGATGTGAATTACTGGAAAACAGTTGCAATAGTTTTTGAAGCAATTGGGATTTTAAAAATGGGCCAAGGTCTGTAGCTAATGTAGGCTAGTTTTTTGAATTTATTATTCTGCAATATTCTTCGTGAATTTTATTCATGAATTCATCAAGTCATAGCGGAGACCGTTGTTTTTTGCTGTCATGAAGACATTTGGTATCAGGCTTGACCCTGACACTGAATCATCTCCTACAGATAAATTTGGCAGTGCATAGATCTTGATAGCTTTATTCACAGGTATTACCCCGAGTAGCCCGCTGCCCTTTCCACTGATAAAAGGATGGGAGGAGGAGGCTCTGTCTGGTGTCAGGGCAGGGCTATCGGACGAGTTATCAAGATCAGAGGAGATGAGAGGTTGATGGCTGAGCTCCTATGACACCCGGCCTTTGGGATGTGACTAATGACCTCAGAGTGACGGATCATCAGCACAGTGCCCCAAAACATGCTGATAAGACTAATGAATATAACTGAGGCTGGCTGATATGGACAGAACAAAGATATAAGCAGAGGCAGGTTCCTATAAATCCGCACACAGAGGCAATTAGTCACAGTGATTAGTTCATTACTTAAATAAGATAGTCATTATAGATTGTATTGACACACGAGAATAATTATTTGTTGATTGAATTTGCAGTGTTTATGTCTCACAGAATCGCAGTATTGGATGGCAAAGAGGTCCGATGTTTGGAGGGAAGCCAAGTCTGAATGCCGTATCAGATGTGATCTATCTCCCACACCTTGAAAAGTCACAATTTATTCTCAAGTATGCCATAAAAAAAAAATAAAACACACCCAGAAAGAAATCTAACGTTCTATTGGCATAACCTTTGACTGCGATATGCCCATTGGGGAGTTCCACTTTCCATCAAGTCTGCAGCTGGGCTTTTCATTTGGTTTTAGCGGGTCCCGAAGGCCACGCTGGCATGTCATCAGTCTGCGCCTGCATCACGGCGACCAGAGGGAGGTTGATAGCAGGGGCTGATGTGGTCGGGTCGTGACCTTGTCTTTGGCAAGGTCCCGATCCCAGAGTGGGGAGGGGGGGGCTGCTCGCTTCTGCAAGGTGTCTTATCTGCAACGCCGGCCCGCTCCTCAGATCTGCAGTCACGTCGAGGTGGCAGGAGAAAACTATTTCAGCGAAGATTTCAAGGAACGCATGCTGACCTCGCCGGCAACTGGGTCAGAGTTTTATGGAGCTCAGGGTTTATTTCTTTTTTCAGGCTGCTGCAAAGAAGCCTGTATAGGATCCAGACGCTTGTCTAGGATATGATCCCATCCCTCCTAATCTCCAAGAATGTGTGAATGTGCAGTGAGCGCTAGCGGAGCTCATATGGATGAATAATGAATCTAATGTTTTATTACTGAAAAATCTGGACCATTAATCTTAAACAGATTGCTGCGAGTGTGTGTGTGTGTGTGTCTGTCTGTCTATTTGTGTGGCTGTATAGCTGTGGGTGTGGGTGTATAAGCATTTGCCCCCTTGCCTCTGTGAATGCATGTGGCAAGTGTGGGTTTTTTCCCCCCCTCCCGACTTGTGAGTGCCAAAGCAGTGGGGGGACGGCGCTCATATTTTAAAATTTCATAAAGATTAGGAGGCACATGAGCAGTTGGAGGGGACTGGATGTGGGACTCACGCCGTCCACGAGGCGGGGGGGGGAGGCTGTTTCCTCAGCAGCTACCGCGTGCCTCCTTATCAGACACACTCACACACTGGGTAAACATGACCGGGTAAACATTACTTAGAACCTGCGGTCATAGGGCAGAAGCATCAGCAAACACATTACTGGATATTTATCGCCTGCATCATCAGAACAGCCAAAATGTGGAATCATAAATGGATGTTACCCAGACTTATTTTTAACCAGACTTCATTTTAGCTAAAATTTGCCAAGATAGTTCTGGCCTCTTATTAATTATGCTCATATGGTTTTCCTTGCACGTTTCATTTATGGTTTTAGTTAAATATTGTTTATGTAAATTAATGCATTTAAGTCTGGATTTAAATGGAAAATTTTCTTTTTCACTCACATAAAAATAAAATTCAGGGTGAAACATTGTAATTTTTTGACACAAGGTGTTGATAACGAAAGCTCAAATAGATAAACACTGGTGTTGACCTTTTGAAAACCCATAACAGTCAAACCCTCCTTATTATTAATGGTTATTGCAAATAAATCCTGGTGGTAAACAATGTTTTAAACCAGCATAGACAGGATGCACTGCACACAAATAAGTGTCATGATGGGTTTGTGGGGTTGTTTGGCTTTTAGTGCTTGTCTCGTGAAGTTCTTACCGTGCACAGTGTAATTTTTTTTTTTTATACCTTCCTATGATTTAGTATATTTTTCTGCAGAGGTGATTACGCGCTCCTTATGAGCTTAGTGCTCTGAGGACATTTTAACCACTTTAAGGAATCGCTGGGCTGTGTTGTGAGCCCCGGTCCTGAGAAATATGCCTCCGATAAAGTCTCCGGTCAGTAAATTCTTTATTTTCCTCGGCCGACACGTGAGCACCTGGGCCTCGTGAGAGCGGCGCGGCTTTCACTCGCACCGTAAAACCGTCAGAAATAATGCCTGGCTGAAGGTATAACACACGGCATTACATACATGAGTCATGCTTTTAAATCTCCACTTTAAATACCCTCCCGTTTCACATGACAACAAGCATGCCGCATTCCCAGCATTCCTCCATGTATACCGAGGATTATTTCAGTGCCTTATCATTAGGAAAGGTCTACGCGCTGACAACAGAGACTTAGGCAGCTTTACTTCACGTTTGATGTGGCCTGTAAATATTTCCCCTGACACGGCGCTTTGACGAAGAAGGTTCGCCTTTGTGCAGTGGCCCTAATCATTATGGGATCGTGTTGCTAATGGTCTCTTGGAGACAGACGCTTTATTCCAGACATTTTTTTCTGTCTGTTTGTGAAAGAGAAACTGTGTCATGTGTTTTATTTGATTAAACTACAGCGCTGTGATGGACAGTGATGTTTTCTTGCATGTTTTTGTGAATGTATGCTCAAACAATTCAGCCACAACTGTATTTAATGATAAATTTATGTATTAGCCATAATACTGAAGGCAATTGCTTTAATATTTGATGTTTACTGCAGACCTCAGCATGACCCCATCCAGTTAGGATAAACAGGAATGTGATAATATGCTGGTATTGATTAATTGTTACTGGAACCAATGGTAAATTTTATTTTGGGATCTTGGTTTAGCACTAATGGCCTTTCAGCTGTGGTGTGATGCATCCCGACTGGGCACAGTGGCACTCTGTGAGCACCATATGGCTGGAGGGCACTTTTGGCACACACTGGAATTGGTTTATTTCCAAACATGGACTATTTGTCGCGTTGGTCAGGTCAAATTTGAGGAGGATGCTGATGATGGAAGAAATACTGAAAAGATGATGATTTTGTGTTTGCGTTTTGTCTTAGAAATAATGGATAAAAAATGTGAAAAAGTAGCACCTCACTGGTAAGCATCGATCTGTTTGGATGGTTTGGCATGGGTCCGATTCGCTTAATGGTCACCCGGAGTGCCCTTGACTGGCGACTCAGCAGGACGCCTGGGCCTTTGCCATGTTCTGCTGGCACCGGGGCATGGCTGGTGGTGGTTGGTGTCTTCGAGTGGCCGTCTCAGATGTGAGATTAAGTGTGATAATTGCTTCAGCAGCAACCGCGGGAGAGAGGCACCCTGGGAAGGGAGAGGAGACAAAACAACTTCTCATACTGTATTTAGACCAGCCGCTTGTGATTCCGAGCATCTGGCTATCACAAGCTCGGTCTCAAGGCTACAGGTTAAAAAAGCTCCTGCAGTGAAAGCAACGGGTCTTAAAGTCTGGGTCAGGAGTCCCAAAAGTGGGTCACGGGAAGGTTAAAATTGATCTCAACATTATTACAGCCAAATAACTGACAGTCCCTGGGCTGTGTTATCTTGAGAAAGGGGTTCAGATCTCTTTAATGTTGAGTGTGGAGAGTGAAATAAGATGTTATTTTTAAATTACATAAATGTTGTTTTTAAATTATATATTTAGCCAACCAAAAGTGTTGTGAATTGAAAGAACTTCAGTGTGGTTACCCAGAAATATTTCAAAACTGAAGTGTGTCTTACTATTCCAGAAACATCATTTTCACCACCATCTTTTATTTTTACTATAACTACTGCTCGTGTGTTTTTCACCCATTCTTTCAAAAGTTCTAGAAACAAAACGGATTTCTTTGTGCAAAAAAAAAAAAAAAAGCTTTATTTTTTGCCATTGACTAATGAGCAGACTATGAGATTCCCAGCCTGCTGACCTCTCCATGGGAATCCTCATTATTCAATTACACTTTCATAGCACATGACCGGGGAGTCTACGAATCAATGGAGAGCATCTGTCCCAGTGTGATAACGGTTTACCCAGGAGATGTGTCATGAGCTGTCAAGCTAACATCTAATTAATTACTTTGAAGCCCAGACCAGTTTAATTTGACAACATCAAGTTACAACCGGCGGTGTGTTCTGTTGGTACAACCCGGCTGTATCGTGTCTCCAAAGCCAGATGGTTGAAGTACCATGCCTATGTGGCCTATTTCTTATGGTCGCGCCCCCTTCTGTTTTATGTAGTCAGACCATTAAGAAGCAAATCATCAGACCTAAGCCGAAGAAGCCCAACATCTGTTTTTTCCATTCTGCTCCTAGCCTTAGCTCATTTCGTCCATGCTGTAACTCAGTAGCGCACGTTTTGTGAGTGTGGGTTATTCCCAGCTGACATTACACAGCTGGGCTCGCTCCTGGGCCAGCCGTTAGAAGTTACCCAGAGGTGCTTCTGGAGTTACACACAGAGAGAGAGAGAGAGAAGGAGAAAGAGCGAAACAGCCTCAGCCGATTAATAACACCTTTTGAAATGTAGTTCTGTTCTGCTTCGCTGTTCTTCACACTTGGAAGACCCGTGCATGGAAACATATCTGAGAAATTACCCAGTCCAAATAATGATTTTACTACATCTTATGCACACACTGGCCAATAAATGTTAATAGGAATGTTGTTATTATTGGGCTCAGTTGATGATGATGATAACAAAGACCCTGGTTGAAGTGTGTTTTCTTGCAATAATCTGCCTGTGTTTCCAATTAACTTATATTCACGGCGTGTGTTTGCACATTGAATCCATTGTTTATGCTTTGGCTTTTCTCATCTCGTCTTGGCAGGAATACATGGACGCCAACAAATGCATCGAGGAGCTTCTCAAACAGCTTGAGGAGGAGCGTCGAAACGTCCGAAGGTAAGAGCGCCTGAAGATTTTGGGCAGATGTTTTATTGCCTGTGGATATCAGCAGCTGCCTGCAATCCATTCCCGGCCAGAGGCAGCAGAACAATGTTGTTTGGTTTGGGGTGCAAGACAAGCTTTGTACGCCGGTCTTGAGAAATGCTTTTTGTGCTGGAAGCGCACTAAAAGTGGCAGACAAAGGGGAGACTCTGGGCCCAGTGTGGGGTTGACTGGGGGCATTTCTCATGGAGGTCCTTTAAAGGGGATTTGCCCGGACAATGGGAATGAAGAGCTTATGGAGATGCCAATCTAATGACCTTGTCCCCTCGATGCTCCTATCGTCCTAGCCCTTCCAGTGACGCACCGCCCCCACAGAAAAGAGAGACAATTTTTTAAACTTCGCCCTCTTTTGTACAACCTTCTCTCCATCTCAATGGAGCTGTATCCCCCTCAACTCAAAGTAATTTTCTCCCTGAGTGAGCAGAGAGGGACTGGGGGTTGGACGCAGGGGAACTGGGGTTTCAGAGTGGGTGGCTGGGGGGGGATGGATGACCACTGACCATCCCCTTTACTAGGCCAGGGCACCCCCTTAATAAAGGAAGTGATGTGTAAAGGAATGACCCCCCGTCTGTGTCACTCCCACCCCTCTTTATAAAGAGGGAAGTCGTCTTCGTTGACACCCAGAGTGACCTAATAGCCGCCCAGAATGACCAAAATGTCTTTGTACAGGCTGACCTGTGTTTGGGCCCTTGGATCACGGTCGCAAGTGGCTATTTCAAAGCCATGAACTTCACTCCAAGCCGTTGGCGTGGCAGCGTTATGACCCGTCCTGTGGTTGATCATGTGTATCGCGTGGTGAAGCCCTTTGGTGTAAACTCACTCTGACGTTGAAGGAGGCTTCGGTGTTTGAATCGGGTCTTTTTCAAACGAGGATCAGATAAGACGAATTACACTTTTACAGGCATGTGATGCTGGTTCGAACCTGGCTGAGGGCAAGAGCAGTGACCAAACCAAAGCAAATCCAGCTAGCACCGTAGCTTGAAAATCCCAGACAGATCTTAAAAACAACATACCACCAGGCAGGGTCTGTACTGCTTTTTTTTTTCCAGTGTTGTTCGATTCGGAGCGGTGACAGTGATAAATGGCTTCACAAAGGCTTTTGTTCGGCTAAAACACAGACCGTAAGTCAGGAAAACGCCTCCTTTCCCCTTATTAGGCAGCGTCTCACGACTCGGTAGACGTTTCCCCTCGCCAGCCCTCCACCGCTCCGAATATGGGGCCCATCAATCCATCAAGAAGAGAAAGAGAAGCCCTTACATTCCACTGGTTCTCCACATCCCTATTTCATGACCCACTGACCCACTGCATTCATGTGTCTCCTTGTACCATATTATAGGGTAGTTTCACACTGGCGAAGTACACAGATGGGACAATTATGACTTTTTTTTACATACTCAATTAAATCTGTGGGGATATAGATCTCTGCTGTAATATCCCTGTAATTGTGGCAAATTAAATACAATATGATTTTCCTTCTATTGGGACTGTTTTTTTCCTTAAGAGAAGACATCCTGCAGCTTAATTACATGAATCTGACTAAACTGATCTTTTTCAGCTTGCTTCCTATCCTTTTTTTTTTTCTTCTTTTTATTGTCAAAAGCATCTGCTGTATCTTAAGCATCTTAATGCCCAATGCATGCACACACACACACACATGCACACACGCCATCTTTCAGGCTCAGTCACAGCATCACTGCTCGATGGAGCACAAAACCCCAGTGGGATCCTGGCCGGGCTTCCCCCTGCTCCTTCCATTCAATGTGATCACGTCCTTGACAGACACAGACAAAAGCTCCACAGTGCTGTGTCAACATCAGATGGAACAAATCCAGATCTGGCAACATCAGATGCGACGTACAGTAGGGGCCTGACCTGGGTTGCCTGTTATTCTTCTTCTCGGTTGCAGTAACCTTTCATTAAATACAATTGCATGTCTTTTAAAAGCCACTCCTCTGTAGCGTGTTACAGTATCATCACTCGGTGGCCTAGAAATATCTGCCGGTGACGCACAGTTGTATGGATAGGACGGGAACGCTCTGATCTGCTGAGTGACAGACATGTGTAGGAGGGACATATGGATGCTCTGCACCGTTAAAAAGCGTGACGGTCCGGGAATGAGTTTGCAATGACCTCTTTTTGACAAGCTGCTGTGTCAAGGCACCGTGACTGTGTAATCTCTCCTTTGGATTAAAACAATGCAGATTAGATTTTTTTTTTCCCTCCCCTGCATCTCCGCTTCCGTCCCACTCTTGATTTGTCACCGCGCTGAGCTGATGTTTGTTTTTCCCCCCGAATCTTCCTTTGACCTTGTTTTCAGCGGGTCTTTGCGTGCCAGCGCTGGCCCCGTATTGAGTCACATGGCCAGAAGCTGGCCTCACCTGCCATTTTCTGCCTTGCTGGAGCAGATGGTGTTTGTCTGTGACCCCTTCCACACCTTGGAGGACAGGGGAGGGACGAGGAGGGCGGCCCGGCAGGCAGGGGGGCCCCGGCTCGGAGTAGCTGGGAGGCGGGGAGGTGTGGAGGAGGGAGGGGGGGCTCAGCTGGAGATCCACGCGGCTTAGGACAGGTTGTGGGGAGCAGGCGGTTGCAGCTGCAGCCCCAGCCCCAGCCGAAAGGACATTAGCGACGACATCTGCTGATCAATAAGCTATTTGTCATGTTCATAGAGCAGCGGCGCTGCAGAGACGGCAGGGAGAGAGAGTGGAGGTCAGATGCATGCTTAGCTGAGAGATTATAGGTAATAGGAATTTCTTTGTGTAAGTGAATTTGCCTGTGGGTAGAATTAGAAATTGACCAGTTTTGTCCTGTAACTGCCCTACATTTCTACCCATTTGTCCTTGCCTGATCAAACAAGGATGGCTTTAAGAGTTTGGGTTGTTGCCAAGAGAGCGGCTATTATACATGAAAGACTTAGTCCTATTTTTTTTTAAAGTCTTATTTTAGACGTATAATCTATCTCTAATTAGCACAACTAAGCCCCTAACTTTCATTTTGATATGCTTAATCTGCATTTTCCTTAATTTATATCAAGCTGCTAATCATTTGAGGTGATGCAGTTGGCCACGTTTTGTCATGTATATCACGTATAAAATTGAATCGACGGTCAAAAAAGCGCAACAAGCACTCCTTAAATGTGTTGATACTGATAAGTGCATGGAAACAAGCGTCCTTGCACTCCTGCGAGGATGGCAAGGTCAAGCGAGAGAGAGAGAAAAAAAAAGTGCGCGATTGTATACACATGAGAGAAAAAGCCTGCATGAGGCACGAAGCTGGGGAACAGCTTTTCGAATCTGCTGCCTCGCTGATGTTACTGCGCGGCGTATCTGCTGCCGGCGGTCTGAGCAAGATGAAAGGCTGTAATCCTCGGTGGAAGTATGTGGCGAGGCCTGTTCTGTCGATGAGGAGGTGGATAGGGCTCAGCCTCCCGCAAACCCTCCAACGCCCCAAGGATCCGCCGTCTCGCTTGGGCGAGAGCCATGCATTTTACAACTTTAATTGGATAAGTTGACCGGTCTAATGCAATAATTTGATCACACTAAGCCCCAAAAGAGATCTAATGCGCTCTCAAAGTATATTTGTGTGCCCTCTGAAGTGAGTGACTTAGCCTAATCCATCTATTAGAGGTCACTTTACGACCCAGGAGTCCTTCATATATTGGCATTCAAAATATCTCAAAGGCCATTCAGCTGGTGAATAAAGCAATCCGTTACACCCCTCTCTGGAAAACCTCATGAAAACCTTCAATCACGGATGGTACTTGGGGAGCCTTTGAAATCAGCGGGTATTTATCTTAAGATTTTCCATGTGTGTCTTTAATGAAAGTAGCTCGCTTTGAGCTCATCGGGTGCAAATCCTGCACAACCGAGAAGTAATCACAGAAATTAAAAACATGCTCCTTTGAAGCGCTCCGTCTACGATTTAGGAAAAAGCGGCGAGCAGCAGCACGCAGCGCCGGGGTCTTGCACCGCAACGCATCCGGTTGATCTTTACTGTACTTGTCAGTCGGTGAGGAGCAAACTGAATGTGATGAAGATAAAACGCTTGAACTCATTAGCGAAGGAGGTGACACAGCTGTTGACCCATCGCAGCAGTCATCGGCCCTTGCTAGTACAGTACACAGTACATCCAGCGGAGTAAGTCTTTCTGGACGGAGACATACTCGTTTCCCCAGTCCTGTAAATGCCAAGCGCTCCGGCTTTGATTTATGTGCCAAGCCCGGGCCTGGTTTAATACATGCATCAGTTTTATGGAGCTTATGAGAGGAAGAGGTTAATCGAATGGGTTAATGAAGCCTTTTATTGATACTCTCTCAAGGTCGTTTCATTGCTGGTCATAGTGCTGCATTCCCATGCATGCTTGGTGAGAGTACTTAAGCGGTGATATGCTATGCTTGGCCCCAGCGCCTTCCTTCCCACATATCATTAGCTGTAAGGGGAGACTGCCTTCATAAAGCAATACGTTTCTCTTTATGAAGCAGTCAGGGTTAAGCATAAAGCCAAGTAGCTGTCTTACTGTACCAAATCTGAAAAAATAAAGTCATGAGATTTAACATAACAGATCCATCATCCCGCCGTGGATGGAGCTTTGCTAGGCTCAAGAAATGACAAACCGCAGGTCTGTTTTCGGGGGCCGGCTGGGATGTAGTCGTTTCACAACAGGGATATGCAATGTTTTGTAAGACGTGTGACACGTATTCTTGGTATTTGGACTGAGCGAGGCATTATCCGCATTCCTCCAAGCAATTAGCTGCATTTAAGAGCAGAGTCTTTTTCAATGGAGTCTTGCATAATGGGTAATTACCACCGGTGTTTGTCTAAGTGAGTTCTCACCCACTAATTTGAGAGTCTTGCACTGGAAAAAAAAGCTGTAAAATAGCATATCTTACAGTTTCACAGCATTTATGTATTTCAGGCATTTGTGCATTGTCAGTTGCTGCCGACAGCATTCATGTCTATTAACTTTAGTTGAGTTCTTCTCTATTGTGCAATGAAAGGATTTTTTTTTTTATCAAGATCAGCTTTGATAGAATGCAGAGCGGCTCCTTTTGTGCTCTTGAAAGCGCGCTGTTATTTTGACTGATGGCTGCGCTGTGAAGCACTTTGGAAAACATCCTTGTATTAAGATAAGCGGAGCGATAGATCCCGTGCGGTTTTGGCTGTTGATAGAGCCCGTACAGTTTTGACTGCTGGAAGTCACAGTGGTTGCACCTGCGCTATTTACCTCTTCGGAAAACATCCTCTTGTCTCTCTGAGGACGCGCTGCAAGAGGGGTGAAATTTATTGGCAAGACAACACAACGCTCCTGAAAAGCTGAGGATTTGGTATTGAAACATCAAATATGATTTCTCTTTAAAACAAACAAACAAAGAACCTGCCAATGTTATTTCACTTAGTGCCAATGCAAATCAACTTGTTTCAAGAGGATTCTGCAGGGGAGTGATCTGCCGATTGCACTTCAAATGCAGTCTACCAATTACAATGAAGAACATGACACTCTAATAAGGGAAACTGTTGGCTTGCATTAGAAATAAATGAAATTATCTTACATTTCATGTAGATTAATGTCATTAAAGGTGCTTTGTGGCACATTTTGCATTAATAAACCAATGCTACATTAATTTTGAAACATAATCCCATCCCCGAGAAGACAACCTTAAACAGCTGCTTCACTGCATTTTAAATTGGATTTGGAGAGAATTTTGCTCTGTTGCTTTATGGCACAAAACATAAGAAGCTGTTTATCTAATGCAGTTTTTTCCAATGGAACTTGGTGGATGGAGTGAAAGTCTGCCAGAAAAATCAACATGTTTACCCTCTAATGAGAAAACTTTTAACCAAAGAAATGAGATTCAAGGGGATTTTGGGTCTTAATTTTGTGAAACACCACCACTAACAAGACCAGAGATTCCTAATTGTCTTAACCATGAGCTTATTTATAGTAACAGCACCACAGTATCACAGTTAATTTAACAATGATATATTGATGTTAAAAAAAATCCCATCTGTAGCCGCTTTAAAGCTGCAATAATCAAAATTTCCGAGGTCCGATGTGTGGAATAAGAACATAATTTCATGGTTGAGTCCACATGGGCTCTCATAGCCCGCCTGAGTCGTCATTAAATTACGTGCTTATTCCACATTTCACATTAAAGTCCTCGTTCAGTGATTGTAGCTTTAAGAGCAGCACATACCGACTTCACATGTGGCGTTATTTAGTCGCTGCCTTGATTTGCATGAACACACAAATTTGTGTGTTTGCACTTTCCTTTTAATTTGGCTCGTACTTTGTGAAATCTGTCTGATGTCTGAAAG
>OMLF01021496.1:15716-38782 GCA_900302615.1 Holocentrus rufus | reverse complement strand
CACACACACACACACACACACACACACACACACACACACACACACACACACACACACACACACACACACATGCACACACACAAAAACCTCAACTTTTCACTTGTCAGCCTGTCTCTGTTGTGTTATTTTTTGGAACACACACTTGCTGTCATACCTGATAATTTATACCTTTAATTACCCCGCCTTTATGACTTTGATTTGGGTGTCGTCCAGTGCGGTTGCTTGATATGAGAGTGTGACCTGATTGCATGTAAAAGCATGTGTGTGTGTGTGTGTGTGTGTGTGTGTCCTCTGGGCTAACTAGTTTGGCTACCCAGGCAGGTTTACGACGGAAAGCATGTTTAAGTGGTGAAACCATTTTGCAAGAGCATGTTGAAATATGTGTCTTTGCCTAGGGGCTTGCCCTTTATGTAAACTCTTCTCAGTGAGTCACCTCGTGCTGTTGCGCGCGTGTGTATGTGTGTATGTGTGTATGTGTGTATGTGTGTATGTGTGTGTGTGTGTGTGTGTGTGTGTGTGTGTGCTTCCTATTGTGATCGACCCTGAGTTTTATTCTAATTGACCTAAATCTTAACCTGAATTCCTCTTTGGAAATCCTTTATACTTTTGAGGCAGAGCAGTTGAAGAGCACTCTGTCAAGTTAGAGGCTCATTAGCACGTCAGTCACTGTGTGTGTGTGTGTGTGTGTGTGTGTGAGAGAGAGAGATAGAGCGAGAGAGAAAGGTCTTTGGAGGAGGAAGTGAAATGGCCTGTCTCTCTCCACATGGCTGCTCGATGTCACAGCATCACCGTGGCAACCATGTAAACAACAGGCAGGAAGGGGAAGTACCTGCAGCATGCTGTCTGCTGATTGGCTGGAACTGAATTCATTTTGATAGACTAGAGGGAAAATCCCTTTCTGTCACAGGCACACGTGTTTTAGTCTTAATGTTCTAAGAAATAAAACTGTTTGCCTCATATGTTGGGGACAGAGGACAATCAAAATCAGTGTCATGATTCAATATTGTCAATGTGCTATATTCTTTAATTATTAATTTTGGATGTCAAAGTCATTACATGTCAAGGTTCAAGATTCAGTTATCTTTATTATCCCTGGGGGGCAATTTGTAAACACACAACCAACACACAATAACAATAAACAGATATTAAATACAACACAGTGCAGGTCACAGTTAATTATTGAAAAGGCCAATGGTAGCAGACAAATGAGTTCTTAAGTCTGTTGGTCCTGTCAGTACACACAATTAAATACACAGTCCAAGTAGAAAATATTTTATCCATGACAGCTTTTTGCAGAAAGAATTCCTTTGGTAGGTTCTGTTTCTTTAAACTTAGGTTCAGGTTTTCTGTTACAGCAGCAAGGGATGAAATGATGATTTAGATCATAATCAGTTTGGGCTTTTTCTAATTCTTATTTTTGAATTAGTATGTTCTGCAAACATGCACATTGCAGTTTTCTTATTCCTCTTGTTGTGGACTGAAGGTGTTCATGGCCTGCAGGGGAACACATGACATCACTCAGAAAGGATGTTTTAATACGTGTCCTGCAGGAAGTCAGATATTTAAGAGAATGGCGGGAAGGGAAAAGCAGAGAGGCTCTGCGTTTTCTCCCAGACAGACTGATATGAGGAGAGAGAGAGGAGCCGGAGAGGAAGAGAGGCTCCATGTGTGGAGGAGGAGGAGGAGGAGGCGGAGGCGGAGGCAGAGGCAGAGGCGGGGGGAAGATAACACAGTCGTGTCCCAGCATCAGGCTCTATTCCTGGCCTGGCTGCCTCACTCCCCTGGCCTGTGGATGACGCACCAGTGGAGCTCTGCCCGCCTGCAGCTTCAGTTACCGACAGTAGAAACAGACAGAAACTGAGAGAGAGGCAGACTCGAACAGAGTAGAATCTGATCAGGAGGAGAAAGGAATGTCAAAGGAAATGGAGACCGACAAAAATTGGTGTTTTGGTGTTTTATTTGTTATTTACTTTTGAGAGTTTGATCAACAATCATTAGTAATGTGGATATGATGACCAAGCAGGTAGAAGCAAATAAAGAAAACACCTACAATGGTCTAATACCTTCAGAAAATTGCTTCTCTTTACTGAAATGCATATGCATGCATATTCAAAATCCCAGACAGTATCTAGTCTCATATCACAATATTGATGTAATATCGTTATATCTCCCAGCCCTAAACTGACCAGAGGAATAATGGAACATTTTAGACAGATTTTATGAAAGGGCTTTCTGCGCTCTTTTCTGGCTTTCTTTGAAAATGCTGCCGTGGTCGAGGCTAAGGGAATAAAGAAATAACGACAAAATCTTTTGAGCTTCATTGGTACATCCCCAGTCTGCCTGAAATCATTTCATTCCAGATAAATGTTCAATAAAGATGTGTTACTGCAGAGGGAGAGCAAACCTTCAAAAACAAAAGATTTATAGTAAACAATGCCGCTGTGCTTTTTCAAGACTCTACAAGGTCAACATTGTACACAACGATACAGACGTTACCTTGTGCACCGCGCTTTGAGTTTTTGTCCATGAACCAGAGGAACACTCATATTGTGTCTTTATATCAGCTTTCACACAGCTTCATGTCACTGCTGAATGAACCAATAAAGTACTGAGCAGAGTTTATTCCTTAACAGTAAGAAGACCAAATCGTCTTAGAGATTTTGTTGTGCTTTTGTGTGTGAGTGTGTGCGTCTGTGTGTGTGTATTCATGTATGAATGATATCTATTAGTGTCTGGTAGTGTGTAAGAGCAGCCTGTATTGCGTTATGTAGTGAGAGTGTATGTTAACAAAGAGAGGTTTGAGGGAGTAATCTAATACAAGCTCGTGGCTGTTACTCAGTTGTATGTGTGTGTGTGTGTGTGTGTGAGAGAGAGAGAGAGACACCACAGCAACACCAAGATCTCTTTTGTAGCGTTATGATAGCTTTTTACCACAGAATAATTCACAAATGAGTAGAAATACACAAATGGGTAGAAATACAATGCAGCTAATTCCCTGTTTACAGAAGGTGTGTTAGTTTTCACAACAAAATTCACCGTGGTCTAATTACCTTACAACCAACATCCCCGCTGACCCTGTCCACACAGACCCCGCGGTTTGTTTAGCCCACTGTTTTGCTGCTGTGGACAACAGCTGGATTAGGACAGGTGTGGGGATTTGTGTGCATGTATGTGTGTGTGCATGTGAATGTGTGTGTGGGAATCGAGGTCATGTAAATAATACAGTGAAATAATGGCACTGCCTGCACTACATGCTGGATTTGAGATTATGTAATTAACCTCTGTTTCCCTCTCTTTGTTTCCTCTGTTCTCCAGATGAGCGGGACAGGGTGCAGAAGAAAACCTTTACAAAATGGGTCAACAAGCATCTCATCAAGGTACGGCACTGCTCCCACAACAAAATGGTTCACATGGTACTTTGTGGAAATGCTTTTGCAGGGTATATTTTCTATTCAACGCTGCAGATTTGCTTGTGACCTCTGTTGAAACACTTTCTCTTCTTCATTTAATAGCAGAAATGAAAACTTTAACTTTGGAAAAAGTGTGAACTCACCAGTGCAGATCAAAAAGATGTGGTTTAATTTCACAGCTTACACAAGTAAATCGTATGCAGAACATTTGGTGAAAGTAGAGTAATAAACTTTGCAGAAACTTAGATCAGTAAGCTGAAACCCCCCAGTTCATGAAGGTACTGTATGTCAAAATAATAGCTTCAGAAAAGCTGTTTGAGATTATATTGGTTACTTGAATGAGACTCTTGAATGAGATTTGGAACTGTTAAGGGGAAAAACGTTTTCTATTTATCTCCATCTTCTTCCTCATCCTCAGTGAGCTGACAGTGGGATTAATTTGTCCAGTAGGAGGGAAGCTATTAGTCTGTACACACACGGCTATCTAGGGCTGACTGCTGAAAGTCACTGATTCGGATAATTTATCACAGGCCCCCTGCAGTGATCTGATCATTTGGTTTTCCTCTTTAAGACAATCACTGTGCATTGCAACACCACAGTAAAACAGATCAAACGCAGACAGTTTCATCTGAGACGCACCTTCATGACGCACCGTGATCAAAGTGACAAATAACAACGTGTGGTCGTGGACAGAGATGCACACACAGACACATTGCCGTCTGCTGTGTTCCTGGTGTAGTCCTGTAGTATTTCTATAATATTTCTGTGGTCATTCAGTAGTGTCTCTGCTGCTGAAAATACGCTCCGCAGACCATGTTGCTGCTCCTGGAAAAAAATTATGGGAAGCACTGAAAGAATAGAGAAATTCAGCCTGTTTAGGACTAAGCTGTTTAATTAGCTTAATAATTTAATCCTGTACATTTCCTAATCTTAAGTTTTATAAGAGCTTCATTTAACCAGAAATGCCAGAATGTGTTCTGTCTCATTACTCCAACAAAGTTGCAGGGTAACTCAGATTGGTGGACAGCTAAAATCTTTATGTAGCTGTCAAGGAATTTCATAGATTTTAAATGCTCATATATTTGTTTATAATTGTTTTGATTATTATTAACATTTTCTATCAACATGGAAACTTGTGCCAATCCATTTTGCAGTTCCTAGGAAGTATGAATTAAAAAGAATGAACTTCATTCCCGTTGCTTAGCATCAGTGAAAGCAGCATAACAGCCTTTTATAAAAGAGTTCTGGGGGGTCCTGTTGATACTGACCACCCTCTCTCTCCCCTCTGTCCGGTCACTTGCCATAAAAATGTTGATTTTCAGAAAAGCAGTTTCATGTTCTACCAGCCTGTGCCCTCTCTCCCTGCCTTAGTGAGCTGGCAGTGTGGTTTGATCGCTCCGTTCAGTCCTGTGTGTTCATGTCGTCAGGCCTGGGCAGCAGACTGCTCACACACACTGACAGACTAGCATCTGTCTGAATTGCTTTATCACTGCAAGTAATGGATCTAATGTTACAGCATGTTAACACACACACACACACACACACACCCCTCTGTCTGGCTGTGCTGACACTCCCTCATGTTTGGCAGGCACAGCAAAGGAATGAATAAACGAA
Source organism: Holocentrus rufus (assembly GCA_900302615.1). Taxonomy (NCBI): domain Eukaryota; kingdom Metazoa; phylum Chordata; class Actinopteri; order Holocentriformes; family Holocentridae; genus Holocentrus; species Holocentrus rufus. The sequence continues at coordinate 33,758 of OMLF01021496.1, read as the reverse complement.
TAATGAATATTAAATGAATATTTGATTAGGAATATGAGTTTCAGCAGTGTTCACTAGATGTGAATATTGAATTATTAACTGGCAGAGTTTCTTTGCTCCCCAGCCAGGATGCCGAATTCGATTGTCAGGGTTGGAAACATTGATAAAAGAACGACTGATTGAGTTAAGACTGAATGAGCAGCTGCCTGAAGCCTTGGTGTGTGGCTATTAAAATAAATAAATAAATAAAATAAAACCTCCTAATTAAGGTGTACAGCTCAGCCTTTCACAGCACAGGCCAGGCCCAACGTGTGCCTATGGGTAATGAAATTTCTGCAAAGTCATGGATTTCTAAAAAGTCTTTTCCAGACAGGGACAGTCGAGGAATTTACTTAGTTCTCGGGACAAATCAGTCAGTTTGGTCACGGAACATTTTAGTAATGGAAAGTCATGGACAAGTCATGGAATTTTACATTTGACATAAAGTGTCAACCCTGGATAATACTTGGCTGCCCTCAAATCATATCAAAACACAAGTGTGAACGCTGCACGCCAAGTCCAACATTTGAGTGTGATGTGGGCTGTTTTTCCTTCTGATAACACTGAAAGGAAACATTTGACTCCACTGTTTGTCTCTGAAGGTTGTAGACAACTACTGATGCTTTCTGGACACATGCACACACATGTGCACACACACTTACTCTCTGTGCCACATACTGTGCGTATTTACTGTACCCCACAAACACACACACACAGTGAAGAGGAGAATGCAGGGCATTTATGTCACATGACCCGGGAACGGAGCGTCTGTCTGACCCCATAACTCTGGAGCAACTGTTGGCAGAGCAGCCAAGCCTGATAATGTAACTCTATAGTGCAGAGCACCGACAAACCCAACCATCACTGTAAATGTAGGTCAGAGACAAGGGAGGTAGAGAGAGAGAGAGAGAGAGAGAGAGAGAGAGAGAGATTTGACTCTGATCTGATTTCTTATAGGAGGTTTCTGCTTTTGTTTGTCTTACCAATCACATCAGAGAGATGAGAACGATGGAGACTTTGACTTTTGATGTTTTTAATCAAATGTTTCACAAGGACAAAATGGCTAAATATGCCATAAAACCTTAAAACCAGTTCTTTTCCACCTATTTTGACATACCAAAAGCTTATAACAGAAGAATTTTAAGGCCAAAATTTGTATGAGGCATCATTTCAAAGACGACATCCTCTGGTTTCTGAAAATGTTCTCATTTGGTGTGTAGCTGAATCATAACCTACACTACATAAACTCAAACATGAAGGATTTTGTGTGTGTCTTCAGTAATTTATATTTGAATAGCAATAACTATGATCAGTTTTGGAACTCTTAAAATCACCACATTCCTTTTACATTATGCCAACTACATCAATGCAAAAATTTGCAAAAATCCACTGGCGATCTGGTGGATTCTAACAAGTTAAAACCTCACCGACTCTCACATCGACACACATGCATTTACATTAAACAGGGACGAATAGATATAAGAAAAAAGAGAAATAGGAAAAAGTGAAGCAGACAGAGGCTGCAGGTGGCGTAGTGCACCTGCACCATGGGCAACTCTCTGTCACGCTCTATGTACTTAACCACACACACACATGCACACACCACAAGCCATAACATTAGCCCAAAAGTCAGCTAGCATCAGGGAGTTGTATTTATTGAAGAGAGCGCTGACCTTTTCCACTGCAGTTAGACAGAGGGAGGATGAGGAGAGATGGGGGGTGAGGAACAGAAAGAGGAGGATGGGTGGAGAGATAGAAAGAGATGGAGGGAGGCTTGTGGCTAGGGAGGATATGGAGAAGGAGGGAGGAGAAAATTCTCTCTGTAAACTGTCAGAGAGGTTAAAATATACACCACTGTTGGATGAAAATGTATTACTGAAGAGTTCATCCTTCACTGGGACAATAATATTGTCAGGACACTGTGCTTTTAATTGGGAATAGGGTGGAATAGCTGTGCAGTGAGCTTTATCTGTTGACTCTGAACCAGTACTGTCAATTCTTCAAGCCTCCACCCTGTCAGCAGGGATTCAGAGAGAGACAGAGAAAACAGCTGAAGTTAAAAAGAGAGAGAGCAAGACAGAATGTGTTCAAGAGAGACAGACAGGAAGGAAGACAGAATATAAAGACCTGAAGTGTGTGAGAGAGAGAGAGAGAGAGAGAGAGAGAGAGAGAGAGAGAGAGAGAGAGAGAGAGAGAAGAGATGAAGAAAGAGAAAAGAGAGGTAAAAGGTGACAGAGAAAGACAAGTACTCTGTGACTCTGGCTTCCTATTCGGTGACATCATTGAATACTTCTTCCTGTTTGCTTTGTGTGTGTGTGTGTGTCTGTGTATATTTGGCTTTCTCCAGGTGGTGTACTTAAGCAGGTGTGCATGAAAGCACACACCAGTACAAACACTGCCATACACACTAACCACAGTATGAAACCACTTGCTGGTATGCAGTGACACACTGTGAGTGTTTATGTAGTGAGGACAGGGCAGAGCTGGTAGCTGTGGATTAACAGATCAGGTGAGGGCTGAGTAAAAACATGAGGGACTGGAGGAGTGTTTTCATATACATAAAGAACTTTTGACCTTACATCAGTGGGCTGACAAGATGTTTAACCAGCCATTCATTTTAATCCCACACACTATCTGTCTCTTTGTGTGTTTTTATCTATTATGTGCAAGCAAATAGCTCTCAATATAGCCTGAACTTGAAACACAACCGGGTTTGCTCCATTGAACAGTGACACTTAAAGCCTAGTAGACTGACAAGTAGACTGTATGAAGATTTTCTTGTTTTTTTAAAGCAGCGAGTCCCTTTGATCACCTGAGCGTTGCGTGATGAGAGGGCTAGTAGCTGTTTCACCTCAGGCTCCGCTCATTAAGCTAAGCTAGCTTGTAGCAGCCATTAAACACACCCCATATGCTTTAATGACAGTGAACTAAATAAACCCAGGGCTCGCAGAGGAGAAGCTGCACATGACTGTTTTTGCTGCACAGCAGGAAAATCGATTTAAGAACTTATTCACCAAATAAGAGGAGTACTTGTTTCAGTTGTTAACCCATGCACTCAGACCTGGGCCAAATTAGAAGTGCAGATAACTATTTTTGTTTGTTTTAACCAGATGGGTAGGATTCACATTATATCAGGTGATTTATCAGTCTCATCAATTCTCATTCAGGTATAATTATTTAAACTTTCTGTCACTCGTTGTGTCATCCTAAATGGCAAGCCTGCCGATGTGGTAATTTTTTTTAGATAATACAAGCTATTAAAAATGTTTAGCAGTACTGTTTGACTCAGATTTGTATGCAGCATACCAGAGCAGCTCTGTCACCCAGGTGCTCTCTCTCTGTTTGTGTGTGTGCGTGTGTGTGCGTGTGTGTGTGTCTGCTGTCCTGTAACATCAGCAGCAGCATAGGACTCTGCTGTAGTGCCAAAGGCATCGGACAGCTGCTGTCACCGCAGATCACGCACAGCTGGCTCTCTGACGAACGAAGATACACACACACACACACACACACACACACACACACACACACACACACACACACACACTCACGCATACACACCACACACTGCAGAAAAACAATCTACAGATCCATCTGGGTTTTGCAGAGCGTCAGTAAACTCAGTGACACGTGCCGTGACTGAACCGTGTCGTTTCAGCACCCAGAGTCAGTGTTTTAAATGTGTTGTGTCGCACAGTGGGAATGCTTTTTACTTGTACACTTCCAGCACCAGACATGGGTCACATAATATTCTCCAATCATTTTTCATCATCTGTTTTGGCCTGCTTTGGTCACCCATGGTTGAGTTTTACCACACAGGGCTGCAGAGGGAGTGACAGAAAGGTTCAGACAGCCACAGGAAAGCAAATGCAAGTTAATAATTGTATTTCTCTGTAATTGACAGCTCAGCTGATGCTGCCATTTTATTGCAGTACTAACCCTCCAGCCACCTGGTACACAAAACAGCTTAAAATACAAGCCAGGAAGAGAATTTTACATTTACTTTATTTGTCCCAAGTCGGGTCTGTACTGTATTAAACAGCAAGTATTTATTTTCACTTCACACTGCACTCAACTATGTGTAACCCTTGTTAGCACTTCTGCTAAGTAGTTCTACCAAAATAAGAATGACACAGTGCCCTGTTAGCATCATTAGCAGGGCTCATAAGCAGTAGTATGTGTTAGCAGAAGTATTCTAGGTCATTACAATAAGGCTCTGTACTCTATTAGTCTAAAAAGGCTCACTGAGGCCAGACCAATTATTACAGACTGAACAGTGCTGATGTGTCATAAATTTGTAGCAGCTACTGTGTCCAGACGAATTAGCATAAATGACTGGAAACCAGTAGAACTGGAAGATTAATATGTGTACGAAATGTATAGGGTGGTTTTCCAGTAAGCTGATAATACTTATGGACATACAAGATGCACACATTCATACATACACAAACACACACACACACACACACACACACACCCATGCCACCTCATTTCCCGTCAGTATTGGATAAACCCATTCTTCCTGTCATCCAATTAACGTTGGTTATATCAGCTCCTGTCTTAACACGATTGAACTCGTCTCTCTCTGATGACACACAGAGGGATAGAAGGGTGTGAGACAGAGGAGTGATGAAGAGGAAAACACACTGCAGAAGTAAGAAAAGGGAATAATAAATAGAAATGGAGGCCTGTTGTTACTTTTTGACCAAATAGGAAAGCTGGAACTAATCTTACCTTGTCAGTGGAAAAGCCAACTATAACCTTAACCTCACTGGAGGCATTGTGCCTGACCAAAACTAAGGCAGCATCTATTTTAAGAGAAATAACAATTTAAAATTTTGGTTTTTCCTTCCTTTCCTTCCTTGGCTTGGCAGGGAAGTGAAAACCCCATTGAGGCATCACAGTGTCCCAGCTTATTGCGTGACTATGTTGCCCTCTTGTGGTGCAATGTTGTAGTGCAGTTTGTTGTCCTCAGGCCAGGACTGCAGCAAAAGTTTGTCAGTGCGGGCACATTGTGTGGTATAGAGATGTGACGCAGGTAGAGTTTCATCCCTCGGTTGTCCAGGTGGGTCTGCGGACTCTGGTGCATAATTCGCTTTTGCAGCATTTTGGGTTTTAATCAATGACCTCTGTTACCTGCAAACCTCCCTCTCTGTTCTGCCTTTTCTGTCAGATTCCACTCTTCTAAGAAGCAAAAACACCCTTAAAAATACCTTTCTTTGTTCTTTGTTCTTTGTTCTTTCTTTGTCTACCTTTCCGATGTTGCAGTGCCGCTCTGCAGCCATTTTGTGGTGTCTGATACGTCCTCTGTAAACTTTAATTTTAATTCCACAGGGAAAGAAAACACAGCAACCCAAGATAGGCTTACCCTCGCTGGCTGTAGCAGGCACATTCCCAGTAAACTGAGAAGTAGAGCTGCAGACCTTCAATGCTCCTCATGTAGTTCAACTCTAAATCTTATTATTTACCACTTCCTGTCGTATAATGTACAAACGAGGGTACAATACCACGGAATGCAGTCAAAATAATTAAGTAAATGAGTAGACAAATAAATGAATAAATAAAATGACAAAATATATTGATATAGGCGGTGCATCAACTTTTTGTAAGTTTCACTTTTTGTCCTCTGTCTGTCCTGCTCTTAGTGTTTCTCTCACTTGTCACATCTCTGCTTTTCACTCCGTCTCTCTGTCTTCAGCCTAAAGCAGAGAGTGTCTGCTAGTCTACCTGTCTGTCTGTCTGTCTGTCTGTCTGTCTGTCTGTCTGTCTGTTGTTCTGTCTCAGTGAATGAGGAGAAAAGCAACAAAACCATGACTGGCGGTGGTGACACAGGGCTCCACCGGGCCGCTGAGTCGCTGTGTGGAAGGCGATGACATGGCAACAGAGATGCTGGGGGGAGGTGGGATGGGGCGTGGGCACAGCTGATGCCTCGACTCTGTTGCCCAGGCAACTGCTGTCATTGGCCCTGTCGGCTGCAGGGAGTTCAGTGCGGCAGATGTCAACAGTGTTTAGTCAACAAAGGGATGATTTTACTGCATGTGACTGACTTTGGTTATTTCTCCTTCTCTCTCTCTCTTTTTCCCCTTTTGACTCTACCTCACTCTACCTGTTCCCCTCTTTTTTCTTTCCCCTCCTTCCCGTTCATTCCTTCCCTCTGTCTCTCTCCTTCTCTCTCCCTTCTCCCCTCCGGTCTCTCCTTCCTTCCTTCCTTCTCCTCTCTCTCAGGTGAGGAAGCACATTACAGACCTGTATGAGGACCTGAGGGATGGACACAACCTCATCTCCCTGCTGGAAGTCCTGTCTGGAGTCACCCTGGTATGGAAAATACACCACACACACACTCACACACTCATACACACATACAGCACATATATAAAACTGTATGTACGCACCTGCACAGATACACTATTATTATCGCACAAATGTTCCACTCACACTCACATGCTATCATGTTTTCCATCACACTCAGCTCCAACACATCATGTATTGTCACACACACATCATCAAGCCTGGCCCACTGCGTCACATCGTAAAAATGTCACACACACTCATACACACCCCTCTGAAATACCAGTAGCACTTGGTAGACAGCCACTGTGAACATCTACTCTTCCTCAACAGCAGCTTGAAATTTTCTCCAGTAGGTTTTCAGGTGACTCACAGTTGAATCGCCTTGAATTTATAGATCATCAACATGATAATCGTGATAATATCCAGTAATAGTAGGTTCTGGTGGTTAGTGGTCAGAGCGGGAGCTGCCTGACAGCATTCCTGTGACCACAGGGTGATGATGTTGATGATGTCACAGTCTTTTTCCTGATGCAGACAGACACAGTGTGATGCAGCAGGCTGCTTCAGTGGCAGACAGGTAGACTAACAGGGACAGACTGCTGACTGAGGTCTGCTGGGACACACACACACACACACACACACACACATACACACTGCTCCTCTGACACTGTCAACTCCATGAACTTTCATCTATCACACATGACTTTGCCAGCGGGTTCACTGAAGTGAAGTGTGTAAGTCAGTGACTGACAGAAGAGGGCAGGAAATATTTGTTTCAGGTAGATGAGGTAATCAACAGAAAATTATTCAGCTATAATTTTGACTGATGAATCATTTTAGTAATTTATCAGATAAAACTGCCAAGTATTTGCTGATTACAGCTTCACTGAGGTCACTGAGATGTTAATTAAATGCTATTTTGGTGCTGCTGGTCAGACTAAGGAAAAACTCTCAAGATTTCACTTTGGGTTCTACTAAGAGCTTCTCTTTTTTGACATTTTACAGACTAAATTGTTAATCAATTAATTTAAAGAAAAAATCAGCAATGACAGACGTTAGTGGCAGCCTTGGTTTCAGGGAAGAGGAGCCACTCGTATGTTTGTTCCTGTTAACTTAATTTACAGTGTTCAGGTGTTTACCTTCTTTGCAGATACTCTGGTTTCCCCCCTCTTTCTTTTGGTCCTATCACTCTTCATTCTCTCCTCTCACTCCGTCTTTGTTTCCTTCCTCTGTTCTTTTCATCTGCCCCCAAATTCCCCTCCTTCTGTTACCATAGCAACTCAAGAGCGGCCCTATGCTGAAAAAGGTGTGCGTGTCACGGGCCCCCCCTCTCATCTTACTTGGAGGGGAGGATGAGGAGGAGGAAGGAGCTCAGGGAGTACGTTTGACCCCCGGTCTTGTCACCTCTGACCTCTGACCCCTGACCTTTACCCTCTGTCCCATAGGTCAAGTCTGAAACTGCATGAGAGTGCCGTGCCACTGACTTCAACCACACTGGGCTGTACATGCCACCATACAGTATACAAAGCTTTATTGCCAAATGACACCATATATGCTGCTGCTACCGAGTGAAAACTCAGAACTTGTCTGATTTTCATGGTTTAACTGTTTTAACAATCCCACAAACTTTGGGTTAATGAAATCTTTTCAAAACCAGTTAGATAAAGTCAAAAACAAATAGATGACAAGCTGTTTTTCTTTCTGAAAAGTTGATATTTTGGTGATAGATATGAGGTTTTCACTGGGTGACAGCAGTTTACTGCTATATTGCACGTGTTGCAAACAATATTATAGTGTATGTCAACTCTATAGCAACTGGATTTGATATTTTTTAGATATATTTTTTGCTCATGTAAGTGAAAGTGTATTTTCATAAATCTACAAATAAATAAACAAATAAATAAAAATAACCACACATAGTTAATTTATACCTATCTAAAAATAAATAAATACATAAACACAAACATAAACAACTTTAGCAAGGATTTTCCCGAGGTGACGTGTCCTGTGAGCAAAACAATGTGACCAACAAAGTCGACATGCCACAAAAAAAGCTAGTGTCGGCATTTGTATCCAAGTTAAACATATGCGGTTTCCCTCTGATAAGAGGGAAATAAATTTTCCTATTCATCTGTCTTTCCTCACATTAATTATAAGGATCATTAACATTTTTATTTGCCAAGCACAGCAGCTTCAGTGGGAATTTGTCTTACTTAATTAGTGTTGACACATTACACAATAATACACAATATAGCAGCGCACACTGGGTGTAGCAGCCTGCACTGTGTGTCAATAGATTAAATAGAACAGCACAAGTTCACATTCAGTGCCAAATAAAAGGCCAGTATGTAATATGTAATAGTCGTTACGCCACATAATATAATAAAGCCAAAATGAATATTTACTGTATTTACGACTTTGACCAAGTATGTTCCTTTAGTTGGAAATGTGAAGATGGCAGAGTTGGTCACATCTCTATCTCCTTCTCTTTCTCATTCTTTCTCAAACACACATACACACTCACTCACTCTCACACACACACACACACACACACACACCTCTCTGCTGCATGCTGCTCTCTCCTCAGTCCTCTCCTCTCCTGGTTGAGAACTGTAGTTCAGATACCGCAGTGTGACTGCTGTGATGACTAAACCCAACCTAACCTTCTTTTACCCAGCACAGTGTGAACACACACGTCTGCAGTCTGCACTTAACTCGAGTATTCTTGACAGTGAGTGTGTATGAGTAATGTACATGTCCGTCTGTCTGTCGCTCTCTCTCTTAAATTGTATTCCTTCTCTATAAATTCCTTCTCTAACTATATCTGTCTGTTCATGTGTATGTGTGTGATTTGATGGAGATTGATGGATATGTGTGATGAAGAAAGTAAGGAGGGAAATTTGTCTGATATAAAATGTGTGTGTTTGTCGATCTAAACCAGCATGGTTTGACTCTGGTTTGCAGAATGTGTTTTGCCTGGTCTTGTTGTTCTGCAGTTGTGGCCTGTCTTTAGCAGCTCCTGCTGAAGACAGCGCCCCCCGAAGGATAATGCCACATTACTGCAACCATGCTGATTTTTGGCCTCACTGCACTGAACTGAACTGAGATCTGCAGGTTTTTTTTGCACACACTGCTGCTTTCTCTCTGTCTCACTGAAAAACACAGAGTCTAAAATCACATGTTAATTTTGCGTTTTTGCTTTTTTCCAGCCCAGAGAAAAGGGGCGAATGAGATTTCATCGACTACAGAATGTCCAAATAGCCCTGGACTTCCTCAAACAAAGACAGGTAGGTATAGACTGACATACATGCTTCACTTCTGTATCAAAACACAGTTCAGAATGATGTAACCAGTCTGCAAACAGTGTGAGTGATAAGAACAAAAACAGTGTGGATCTGAGTGTTGGATCCCTACAGTGACAGCAGCACAGAGTCCAGACTGACTCACACAGTGTCTAGTCATTCACGACGGGTGGCTGGGTCAGACCAGGGTTAAATACTTCCTGCAGATAATTCTTGACGTCTCTCTGAACCGTTTAACAGAGCTGACATTGGAGTGGCACAACCTGTCATCTGGGCTGTCAATAGACCTTTTTCACAGCAGCTATTTTGACATGAATGGCAGGGTAAACACAGGTGCTACTAATGACCCTAATTAAGGCTCTGTTCTATTTGGGTCTACCAGAGCCTTTTCAGTGAGCAAACATGCACAACACCAGAGACCTGGCTCTGATATGCCTCCTTCACATCATCGGATTCATTGAATAGTTTGGAAGCTCCCACCTCCCGGTCTGCAAAGTTAGATGTCAAAACTGCAGCTGCATTCATGTGCATCAGAACTCATCAGCAGAAATGTTGTCATTCTTAAGTTAATGTCAACAAGGCTAGCTTTAGCCAGCAAGTGTTGGTGTTTCACTGCTTTACAAAATAAAATAATAATAAAAACCATAGCTGAAAGCAAAGCATTTGGGGACTGTATGTATCAAACATGATGTTTTAAAATTTTAGCTGTGGCTCACTGAGGTTTTATCAGATCAAATTTATTATCATTCACAGTAAACTGTGCAGAAACATCACAACTAGGCCAATTTGTTTTACATCTAGAATTCTGATTTACCTGACTTGATTGTACGACTTGGCAAGGCTTTCATGTGCACTTCGGTTTGGGAATATGTGATAAGTTAAACCCAACACCACATGAAAGGGACATCTGACCTAACGGGAATGAACCTTAACTAATGTCATTATTTACACCTGTGTTTGTTCTGCCTTTCATGTCAAGATTGCTGCTGTGAAAAAGGTTTATCACAGATATCTGTACTATGCGTCTGAGTCTGACCTGAATCTACTGTACCTCAGAGTGCTGCTCACCTCACTGCATCTGTTTATTATGAAGAGACCCTAAACCACTCTGCATACATCCTGCGTCTGCAGTGAAGAGCTTCATCATGCACTACACACTGACTGCATCTCTCCTCTCCCTCTCTTTCTTCATCTGCATCTCTGGAGCTCTGCTTTCATTTTTTCCATAATGTCATATCTCTCTTAAGATGAGTCCCTTCTTTCTTCTAAATTAATTTCCCCTGTCACCTGAGCTGCATCTCTTCTGTCTCTCTTAAGCTACAGCTCTCTCTCTGTTCTCTCTCTCTAAACCTCTCTCTGCCTGAACCTGCTCCTGTCATCTGCTCTCCTGTCATGTTCCCAGGAGATAGCAGTGGTGGAGAGAGCTGACCTTTCCATCTCTTTTCTGTCTTTCCTCAGTCCCACTATGGGTCTAATTACACAGCCTGGGTGGCTGGGCTTAGCAGGAGACATTACATTATACAAGTTCTCCGAGAACCTCTTCCATGTCATGAACATGGCATTGGGAACCGATCCTTTTACCATCTGTAATGATGGAAAACAATACAGGTTCTGTTTCTGTTTTGTTTTTCTCATCAATCCAATAAATTGATTCAGAAGTGATGTAGTGATAAAAATGGGAAAGTTTTTGGGAAAACCATTGCTTTAATCACACGACCATCTTATTGCCTTGAAGCGTTCAGTTGTTTGGTACAAATGCTTACCCGTTAGTGTTATTCTTTCTTTTTTTAATCAGTATTTTTCAGTGTATTCTATTAGCGGTTTCAATATATCATCCTATTGTTACAGCACATTTGTATAGCCCTTACCCCCTTGGCCTAGCTGGGATAGATTTCCCAGGCTGACACACAGCAGATTTCCCAGGAAGTCACAGCATCATTCCTCATGCTCGATTGGCTGACACACTCCACTGCACCTGTCTGTCAAAACCTGCAGGGCGGTGGAGCTGCACCAGTTGCTTTTTATGGATACCAGCACAGGCATAGACACAATTTTTCCTATGTGGACAAAAGATTTTATCTTAATAATCCATTCATGTAAACGAGTCCTCTGTGGGCCTAGTATTGAAAAAAGAATAGTGTCTCAACAAGCACATGTCTATGCACAGTGCTGTTTTTCAGTAAATATCTCAGTAACTGCATTACAAACATGACATATGATCATTTTGTACTTTCTCTACTCACCATGCTTGTTACAGTCTGTGTACTAGCACAAACTACCCATGCTTTTACTGACTTTTTTTCCCAGGCATGTTCAATAAACAAGAAAATTATTTTACTGTATAGTGTATATAAATGTTTGAATCCTCAGTATAGTTTAAACCGTTTTCAAGTATAGTCTAGAATTTGAATTTAAGAGGATTTCAGGCAGGAATATAGCCCAGCAAATTCTATTGTACAGTGTTAAAATAAGTGTATTGTATACTAGTGAATATAGAGCAGATAAATGCATTACCTCCAGTACAGAACTCTTTTACCGTCTGCGCTCAGCAGGTTTATTTCAGTCCCCCACCAGCATCAACAACCCATTTTTTTTGACCGTTTTTTGGTATGTTTTCCTCATTATACAGTAGCAGTGACATGGGGGGAGGAAACAGGGATGACATGTGATGAACTGGACTTGAACTGAACCAAGCCTAAAATCTTTTTTGTTTTTCTGTCTTCAGGTCAAGCTGGTGAACATCAGGAACGATGACATCACCGACGGGAACCCAAAGCTGACGTTAGGTCTCATCTGGACCATCATCCTTCACTTCCAGGTCTGTGCCCGTCAACATCCTGCCCTGTTGCTTTTGGCTCTGTCATATCCTGATTCAATTCAGTCAAACCAGGAAATGCATTATATCTTGAATTCTATGGTTGAAACTCATTGGGTCACAAAGGGTTCTCAGATCCTGCCCATGATGAAATAATACCTCCAGTCTATTATGAAATAATGAAATTAGAGCTCCAATCTCGACTGTTGTAATTCAATCTCCATTTTAAATGGATTTAAATTAGAGCTATTTGTTCCTTGTTGACTTATTTCTGCATTGTCCTGTTGTCGCTCGGTAACATTTCTGCCCAGCTGTCTGGATTAGAGGTACTGTCACTGCTGGGATGGGTTTAGCTATGTGTGTGTGTGGGTGTGTGTGGGTGTGTGTGTGCGCTCTCCCACGGAAGCTCTGAGCCAGATGCAGTCTGGATTTAAGAGACTTAAGTGTGCCCTGCCAGTTTGGAGGTTTACTTTATGGGTCCAGTGTGTACAGTGAGAATGAACTGTCAGCTGCTCTGCTTGAGTTTACAAAGAGCTCTCCAGCCTCATAAGGAAACAACATGGTCTTCAGCTATTGTTGGTGCTGAACTGTTTGTATACATGCTTGTTGGATTTACATAGGGTAACATTGTTGCTGCACTTGCTATGCGTTTGATGCAAATGAAGGTTACACCAGTGTTTCATGTGTGTATATTGTGACTTTGTGTTTTGTAATCTGTTTGTTTGCTTGCTTGGCTGATTTTTGGAAGCATCTGTGATTTCCTCTTGCTGTTGGCGTGTGTTTAAGTGTGTGTGTGTTGTGTGTGTGTGTGTGTGTGTGTGTTTTGGAAAAACACCTCTGGGCAGGTCATTGCAGCAGGTCATCCTCTAAAACACTGCATGAGGCTTCAGACAGGCCTGGCATGAAGGCTGCACAGAGGACAACATGTTTACTCTCTAGGCGTTCGTCTGAATTCCCAAGCTACTCCTTTTTGTATGGATACACAATTATTACATGATGAATCTGATTATTTTGTGTAATATTGTGGTCACAATTATTAATTCAGTTCTTAGGCTCAGTGATTTCAGAAATGAAATAATTTTCCTGCACCTTTTGCCTTTCCTCTCAACATTTTGAACAGTTTTTACAACAAGTGTTAAATGTTTCAGTACCATGTCCTTAAGCTGAGCTGTTTTGAGGAGTTTACTCAAAAAGGAAACGACTGAAGGACAGGGTGTTTGGTCTTGTCAGTCCTCTGAACTGTATTGGTTTCCTTGTTAGTCCTGATGAGACCTGAATTTCCACCAAATGTTCCTTCATTATTTCAGCCTGCAGGCAGGGCTGTGCTTTCTTGGCAATCATTACAGTGGGATTCCCATTACCACTTAGTCCAAGTCATGCATGACAGCTGTGTTAGACAGAAAAACAATGCTTACAGCCAATTCATTACTGAGAAGAGAATTCTTTTAGACTCAAATTTGGATTTCTTATTTTGTTTCTTTTAGCTGCTCAAAGAGAAGCAGCTTTATTTTGTCATACGGGTTTCTAATTAGGTCACCAACCAGCTGCAGTTCCCGTGGTTGACCGCTAGAATGCGCTGTGAGATGACATCATCACCCAGCTCGGTTACACTGCCAGGTGGTTGCCATGGAAACAGGAGCGCATGACTCCGCAGCAACCAATTCAATGAGCATGAATCAGCAGAACAGTGTGATCGAGAGAGAGAGAGAATGAATGGGTTGAGAGAGAGAGAGAGAGAGGGAGAGAAAAGCCAGAGGAGATGGAGTGATGCAGGAGGAGGAATAGACAGAAACTGAAAGATTAACAGACTGGATGGTGCCAGAATGAATTGAAAGGTGTTTAGCAGTCGAACAGAAGAGTGAAAAGATGGGGGGATGAGAGGAGGTGAGCAGAGCTGCAGATAGTTTCAGAACTTCCAGAGTTCACTGGGTTCAGAAGACTCAATCAAAGCAGCACCCAGGATTTGCTGTGAGAGACTCTAGCCTGGCAGGGCGTTGTCTCCCAAAGGCTTGTCAGTGTTAAGATCAGTGTGCAGGCTCCCTGGTGGATCAGCTGGATGATGTACCTTGTGCTCACAGCATTGTGTGTGTGAATCTGGCATATGAAAGAGAGTTCCCTGAACTCCCTGATCTCCTGTATTCTGAGGCAGTGACACAGCCAGCCTGTGGCTTCTTTGTTATGACTGCAGTGAACTGCTAGCCACAGTATACCACAGCAATTTGAATATGATATTGCTTTTTTAAAGCATTTACAACATATTTACAAGAGTATCAAACACATTAAACAATAATACAAGCCATGGATTTAACTTAATTACTTTATTTTGGCTCTTGAACAAATGTTCCTGTTGCTAAGCAATAAACATACTTTGTCGGAAACAAATGAATAAATGTAAACAAGGCAAAGTGATATCATTTGAGTTATAAAGTTCAACTTTGCATATTGGTTTATAGCACTCATGGAAATCATGTTGTCTAGTCACAATGCATAATTAGACAGAAATAATGTGTAGTATACTGGAGCTGAGAGCTATAAAAAGTTGATCTTTAAGCAGCTGTTAGTTATTTTCGGTTTTGTGCTTATTGTCATTGGACAGAGATGTTCTGTTCTCAAGATCCTGGGCTCAGAACTGTAGAGAAATATATTATTCCCAGATTATTCCCTGGAGCCATCCTGGTCTCATCATGATGATGATCATGATGATGAGGAAGTCATTTCTGGAAACAAGCCTCCGGCTTCTAGAAACTAGGAGGCGTACGTGTGATCGGGTGATTCAGCAGGTCAGCTGATGCTAGGAGCTCTCACACTGAGCTATCACTTCTCGTTAAGGCCCTAACTGTCATTATTTCACTGGCATGTTGTATTAGAGGGGAGGTGGCATCTCTCTGTCTCTCTCTCTTTCTGTCTCATCCTTCTCATCTCTCTGTCAGCTGGCTGAGACAACCTGCCTCCTCAGCAGTCCTATTTAACTCAAAGCACATTAAACATAAAGGTGTTTGAGTGACGTCTTTGCCCTGTCACCATCTGTCTGTACCCCTGACATTACCCTGTCCTGTCTTGGGCACTTAGCTCATAACTTAAAGTAAATGTTTTGATCCATAATTCAGTCAAATTCGCTCTGTGAAGACGGTGACAAAAACTCTTTAATGTCCTTTGTTGGATATTTTACAGAGAACATTTTGAAGGCTTTTCACTGTCTGAAGCAAAACTTACAGTTTGCAGTGTGACTAACATACTATACAGTATGTTTAGGGGATGCTTTTACCCTAAGCACCGTAAAGTATCATGAGGGCAAACATTTTTAATATGGGTATAAAAACCCCAAGCACAAAACCCCCCGTTTTTATGCCAAAACGGTCAAAAATAGTTTGTGCTCTCCCAGATGCCTATGCTACTGTGTTTGAGCATTTGACAAATAAATCAATTCTATTTGGATTGCACCTGCTGTGGCACTGCTCATCCTTAGGAGTGCGGAAAGAGGGGAGTCACTTTAATGCAATGCTTAGGTTTCCCCTAGGCCAGGCATAACAGTAGTGACCATCCAGCATAACAGGAAATTGATCATCATTCATCATTTGTCATTGTGTACCCCATGACCTGGGTATACATGGCTGTAGTTGCTCTACTGAACCACTAAGTGTCACCAGTTAGCCCGGTATTGCAGACAATCCAGCCTCCTGTTCCCGCCTCCTGCTGCACTGTGTGTGCCTGCCGTTGGCTCAGCTGGTTGTCTGTCAGTGCTAATTCCTGCTGTGTTAATTCCTGACCTGGTAAGGACTGGGGAGGAAATGCATCACTGCCTCTCTGACCTGCTTCTGCTCAAATTTGGAAGGTAGAGTCAGCTTATCTGTATTGTCCGTGAGTGCGAATTTAGGATCGGATAAGCTTCAATCAATCATTAGTGTGGAAATGGCCTCAAATCAGACCTGACTGTGAATTCTTTATATCTCCTGTTAAACCATCTGAAGCACATATATCCTAGTAAGTGGACACTTATGTAGTTTAAGGTGCACAGAGTGCGTACATTTTAGTAAGTGTGGCACAGTGGTAAATGAACCCCAAACTCAGTGTTGGACCCACTGAGCTACTCAGACACAATTGAAACCAACTATACAGAACTGCTATAGTAGCTCATATACGGTGCCTAATTGTCACCATGTTTGTGAATAGAAGACATTGTTAGCAGCAGCAATAAAGGAGTAAAGGCACTGAGAAAAAGCCAAGGGCATGACCAGTGTCTATTTTTAATTCCTTTGAAAATATTCTTCAATAAAAGCTTCCTTCCTCTGTGCAACATTTTTCAGTCCTTTTCAGCAGAGCTTAAAAAAACACTGGTCACAAGGTTTCTAAGCGATGCAAAGCAGATTGAGTGCCTCTTTCATTGTCAGTGATTTATGGTAACAGGTTTAATCTCATTTTGTGATTAAAGTAAGTTGCAGTTGTAGTTCATGATCATTCCTCTTCATATTCTCGTCATCATGTTTCTTGTGGGCAGCAATAATTTGAGCTACATAACAAGGTGTCTCTGTAGGTTGTAAGTATGTTCTGCACATTGGTGCTGCTTTCAAGTGCTGGTTGCAGCAGGAATAACAACATCAAGTACTGAAGACAGGCTGTATAGATATCAAGGTAAATGTGTCTGAGCTAATGAATACAATAAAATCTTCTGATTTTGTAATTATCAGGCTCCGTCGGTTATTTTGGGCAGAAATTAACTGTGGATAGATGAGTTTGCATGTGGCTGAAGGCAGATTTAGTTTTCACATTATCTTTGGGACATGAGAACATTAAAATTCAGCATCTCTAAACCACTCTCAGTGCACTCTCAATCCATCACTATGCTTCAGTGCACACCCTCGATATAGAGCTAATAAACATGATCAAGATAGTAGTCATAGATGCAGTGACTGTGTAACTGCATATATGACTGATACTGGCTGTAGATGACAGTTGCAGCTTGAATACCACATCCCATGATGGCAAGTAGCCACAGTGAAGGGATGAAAGCCTGGGGGACTTGATTAGTGCCTTTTCCCCATTGGGTTTTCTCTCTCTCTCACTCTCTCTCTCTCTTTCTGTGTGTGTGTGTGTGTGTGTGTCTGTGTGCTCTTCTTTTATGCTTTCAGTTAATGAGAAAAGATGGATTACCACTGTTCTCCCTACCAGGGACTACCGGTTGTTAGTGGAATGTTCCCTATTCATATCTGTCCACATGAAAACATTTGCCATATAGTGGGCGCTTATATCCAGTGTGCCTCACAGTGCAGAGTTCACACATTTTTAGCGCTGTTAGCTGCAGCAGGAGACAAACCCCTTACTCCTGCAGTGCCAGTGCCATTCTTTATGCACTCATCCATACAGTTTGCAGTTATTCAGCCTTATATTTCAGGTTGTGTGCATTAATGGTGGGTGGAAGTCTATAGGATCTATTTTCGACTGTATGTTGCCACAGGCCCCTCTGTCAAATCATTTCATGGTGTAGGAGGAGAGTTAAATATGTGATGTATGCTTTTAGACATGCACAAATCAGAAACCTTTAATAATTTTGTGCATGTGCATCTATGTACATGTGCGTGTGTGTTCTCATGCACGTTTCTACATGTGTGTGTGCCCCCTATT
>OMLF01021496.1:0-15696 GCA_900302615.1 Holocentrus rufus | reverse complement strand
TCCCCCCTCTCTCATCTCTTGGTCCTTTCACAATCTCAGTCGATCCCCCCTCCTCTTTTCTTCTGTCCTTTTCAACTTCCCTTAATTCCCCCAAATCTCCTTCGCTGTCCCCTCCCTCCATCTCTCCCTCTCTCTCTCTTTTTCACCCTAAAGCTCTACATAACCTGTGGGCAGACAGACAGATGGAGATCGAGATTGAAGGGGAGACAGAGAGAGAGAGAGAGAGAGAGAGAGAGACAGACTGAGGTGCTTGCTCTTTTCTCAGTGATATTGCAGAGATGCAACAGTCTGATTTAGGTTGATTTCTCTCTTGCTTGCAGTCCCCCCTCCGTCTCTGCCATTCAGAAAAGCTTTCGGGTCAAGTGTGTGTTTTCGTGTGTGTTTTCTGTGTGTGTTTTTGTGTGCGTATATGTGTGTTTGTGTCATCGAAAGCTGCTCACTAACAGCCGAGAAAGAGAGCTAGAGAGAGGGAGAGAGAGAGAGAGGGAGGGAGGGCAGGAGTAACAAGGAAGCGGATAGGAGGAGGAGAGCTGTGGAGGGAGGGGTGGAGTGGTGAGAGAGAGAGAGAGAGAGAGTGGGAGATCGAGCAGTAGAGAGTGTGAAGCTGCAGCAGCCGGGAGATAAAAGCGTTTCTCTCCCTCTGCCGGCGTCTGCGAGTGAGGGATAAAGCAGAGGAGAGAAGCCAGCCGAGGGAGAGAGGAATCCAGGCTGCCTGCTGTCACTGGAGCTCCCGGCTTCCCCTGATCTGCAGGCCTCAAACCACATACACACACAGCAGCAGGAGAAGACTCACACATGCACATATGCAGAAGGGCTCACGCACAGCTGACCACGGGACCGCCCAGCCTCGCAGGCACGCGCACGCACACTCACACTCTCTTTTGGACAAACCGTACAGTTAGCGTCTCTCCAGGAAACACCGTATCAATCGGATCAATCCAGCCACGCTCGTCTGACGGAGCCACGGTCGCCTTTTACCCGGAGCCGCCCCATCTTCCTGTCTTTGCGTCCCTCTGTGGCTTTGTTTTTTTAAGGAGTGTGAACCCTCTCGACCTTGTGAATGCAAACCGGATCAGGACTGCCCTTCACTGGACGCTGAACCAAGCCAGCTCCGCTCCAGCCAGACCTAGATACACATCTGCACACCGCACAGATCTGTCTCTACACCCAGATCCAAGCCGGCTGAGGACCAGTCTCTTCCTGCCTCCCTTCTTCCTCCTCCTGTTCGCCCCAGACAGACAGCCCGAGTCCAGTCACAGCTCCTGCCCCAGATGCCTCTTTCTAATTAGATCCGCCGGACCTAAGGAGCTATTAACAGGCGAAAAAGCACCAGAGAGCAGAGGAGGAGGGAAGAAGGAGTGCCTTTGTAACTGCTTTTTTTCCTCCCCAGCCTGCCTTTTTTGGCCTCAGTGTAAGACACCGTTTGAACCCCCTCCCACCCCCCAACTGCAAACTGTGGATTTTGTCAGGCTGTTGCATCGTCGCACTGCACCACCTGATGAAGGGGAAGCTCGTCTAACTGACTTAGTGACAAACAGAAGGATTGAGGACATATATGATTGTATTGTAGTATTGGACTACTTCTCCTTGGGGAGTCTAAATAGAGGGGTAGGTATGGAGGAAAGGTTGTAGACTGGTATCCAGGGGAGAGGCATGTGATGCTCGGTTGTCTGGAGAGCTCTAGGTGGAGTCTGTCTGAGCAAGGCAGCCTCTAGATATAGACTGGCACCCTGCTAAGACAGAGACGCTACTGGCTTTAGCTCACAGGAACATTTTGTGAGCTTTCTGGCCTGTGATGAAATGATTCCACAGGTATTCAGCAGTCCTGGGTGATGCAGAAGGAGTGTTTTTTTTTTTTTTTTGTTTTTTTTTTTTTTGTGACGCCCTTTTAAAGACTGTTAACTCACACTTCTGCTGGTTTTCTTTCATCATCTCTGCCTGTCTCATCGATTGGACATCTTGACACCAGCAGTTTTTTCTGTTAATTTGAAATGGATCTATCACCTCGAGAGGTTTCCGAGGTCCCAGCATAATAACAACAACAGTGCTGTAGGCAGGAACACAAACAAACAGAAGCTGGAAGGATCAAAACGTCATGAGACACCAGCTCAGTGAGGAAAAGTCCTGGGAGGATGGCGGGGAGAAGCGTTGGGGCGGAAAGCCGATGCTCTGATTGAGTTTTTAACAAGCTGTCTCAGTACTGGCTGAATCTCGAAGCAAGCTGTCGCAGCATTGGCTGACTGCACACTATCTCACCCACGACCAATCTGGACACCGCCACGCTGCCTCAGTAGAATGAGACACCAGCCTCGTCGTTACTACGGCGGATATCGACACCATTAATGCTACTACCACGACAGGCAGGCTTCCTACCACTGTGATGGATCTGACCTTTGTCACGGGTCTGACTGCTGTTACGGATCTTAGTTCTCTTGCATTGCAATAACATTACCACAGCAGGAAAGAGACATCAATAATTCATGAGGCCAGATAGCTACTGGGGCCAAGCGTAGATAGAGCTCTTGAATTACAGCGACACTCGGAAACACCAACAAATCTAACAACGACACTGTTTGTGGTTCACAGGGAACGGTAGAGGGAATCCAAACGTAACTGCAGAAGACGACTGTTGTTTTCTCAATTCTCTGTTGAGTGTGCACCGAGTCTCACACAGTCCGTATGAGACGGTGTGTGTAGTTTGAGTGTGTTTGCATACTTGTGCGTGTGGAGAGAGTGTGTATGTCAGTGATGCAGCTTGCCTCACTTCTTGTATTCAGAGGAATTACAATATCGAATCTGGAAATGAGATGAGACTGTTATTGATTCTCACACTCTGCCACATATCCTGTGGTGCATACACACTCTGACTTTCACACCACACACTTGTGTCACAAACAGACACATGCAATGTGTGTGAAGCATCTGGAGCTTCACTAATGGGCTGAATAACACCGGACTGCACTGCCTTTTTCTCTCTCCCACACACAAAACCCCCCGCACCCACTCACGTCAGCCGGCTTGACACACTGCCTTACACTAACAGTAGTGACAGCTCACCTGCCAAAAGCCCAGTGATAAATCAGCCACCTAACCCTGGCCAAATCTATTTTCCTCCCTCTCACGGGTCTGCTGACACGATTGTGTCCCTGCGTCCTTGACTACGACCACAAGTCTTCTGGGACCAACAAGCCTGACAGAGTAGAAGAACCAGCAGCCTGCTTATACACAGGCACACACATACATACACAGCAGGGCCCTTGGAGAGAGAGCAGGGCTGGCCACTGTGCTGCCTGAGTCTAAGTGAGGTGAGGTGAAGGAGAGAGACGAAGGGAGGAGGAGTAAAGAGAGGAAGGACGAGGGGAGTCGTGACACGTATGCTTGCAGCAGCCTGGCCTGTGACTGAACCAATAACTGCCTGAGGAAAAGACCGACTTTCCCTCTCTCTCCTCATTTGACAGCTTATTCCATCCATCTCTCTATGCATTGGATTTCATCCGAGATGCTGCCACCGGAGCTGGAGCTAAACCTGCCATTCCTAACTTTACATTACTTGCAGGTGTCACATTGATGCGGGAGCTGTCAGTCACTTGCCAGCCTATATCAACGTTTCCATTTGACTGTCTATTTTTGGTGGTATGGGGTTCTGCACTCAAACTGTAATAGTGGTGCGGAGTTAAATGAACCCTAAATTGCATTCTCTGATGGATTGACTGCCTGGTTTTGCTGGGATTTTTTATTTTTTTAAACACCCATCTTTCTGTCTCACCGTTGAAGAAATGGGGAGCTCCATGGGTTGTGTCAGGCCTCCACGGGAAGTGGGACTTGGCGGAGCCCCTCCCCTTTCACCAAAAAAGCGCCTCCGTTTCAAAAGGAAACGGAAGAGCAAGAAGAACAGGAAAGGAGAGGCAGAACACGAGGAGTGTGAGCGGCGGACAAGCCATGAGCCTGATGAAAGAGAGGAAGAGGAGGAGGACGAGGAGGAGAGGGGCACTGTTACAGAAACAGTAGATTTAGGTTTTAACACCAGTGGTAATGGAGCTCGTCCGACCTTTATAACAGTGCCTGATACCCAGTTAGCCCACTCAAAACTTAACCTGCCCAGCAATACCCTTTCTCCTGGTATGGGGGTCCTTTTAGGCAACAGAGTGCTTGAACTGTCCCCCACGCCCAGTCCATCCTGGCGAGGGGTCTTCTGCCTTCCGGGGGAGGAAGAGACTGTTAGCGCGGTTGTAGATGTCTCCAGCATCCCTAGTCAAACCACCACCACCACCCCGGCCAGCACAACACCAGCCCTGGGCAGCACCACCCCAGGTGGAGGGAGAGTCTGTCGAGTCAGGGAGAAGGTCCAAGGGGTCCTGGAGAAGCCTTGGGTACTACGACCAAAGAAAGAGAAAAAAGGAGGAAGACGAGAGGAGGAGGAAAAGGAAGATGGAGGGGTAAAAGGAGGAGCTGAAGGGACATTAAGGGTGGCGCGAACTGCCTCTGAGAGGGAGCGCAAAGGTGTGGTCCACATCCGTGAAGTGGACGGTAAACTCTGTGTGGTGAGGACAGTGTACCCCAGTGACTATGGCTCCCCAGTGTGGAGGGGTGAGAGTGACAGCGAGGTGGAGGTGCGCCAGGAGCCCCCTGTCCCATCTCCAGTCACTGGAAAAATCCTCAAAGTACAACTCTCAGAAGAGGACAGCAGGAAAGCCAAAATGCTTGCTGTGGGCTTCTCCACTTCCTCTAACCGACTGGGGAATCAGGGAACTGTGGTAGTCAAGGAATTTAGCTTGGACACTCCGGTCCGTGTACAGGAGGGGCCTTCCCTACTGGAGTCCGGCTATGCCAGCGACCTGCCATTGACCTCGCCAGAGACAGGAGGCGCCACTCCAAGTCAGACAGACTGGGGAGGGCTGACCAGCAGCTCGTCAGAGAGACTGGACTCCATGATGGAGAGTCCTCTGTCACCGCAGCAACAGGCATCTGTGAAGCACCTACCGCAGGTCGGGCTCTATCCGCTTGTCTGACTACCCAGCTCTCTTCTATCTACCTTTACTCTCCTGTCTTGACTTTTCTGTCTCTTCATACTCTTTGTCTCTTTCCATCAGTTCCACCCACCCCGAGTTTCTGTTCTCTCTGCAGCAGAAAGCTTGTGAAGTGTGTGAATTGTCTGCAGCTGAGGTTCGGTTTCATTTTATGGCCCTGCATAGACAAGCCTCAGACCCCCACTTGATAAAGTTTTGTCCCAGGGATTGCATATGTTTGTTGTTGATTTAGTATTAATTGTGCAACTGTGCACTGTATGTGAGGAGATAAAAGGAGTGAAAGTGAAACCTGTAACAGTCATCATTATGCAGTCTCACTGGGGCAATTTCTAGAAAATTCAGTTGAATTAAACAATTTCTCATTTTGCTGGGAAGCCTGTCATGGACCCTCGGTGGTCTCTGCACCCCACTTTGAGAACCACTGGTCTATAGTGCTAGAGAGAGGCATTCATTCTTTATTTGTATGAGTGTGGGAGGGTTTTTGAAAGGCTGCCTTTGTTGCCTTGTGCACACCGTATTTTTAGTCATGACAGATTATTTGTGTGTTCTTTTGGTTGTTATCTGGACTGCAGAGGCACTGTGCCTCTCTGTTTCTCCATCCTTCCTGCCTCTGTCCCCAGAGTCTAATCAACGTAGCACAGACTGTCTCTCCATCCTCATTTCCCAGTCTCTCTTCTGTCCGCCATACCTTCTTCTCCATCTACCTCCATCGCTTATTATTTTCTTCACACCTCACACTCGCTCACTTTTGACATTGTTAGTGTGAGAGAGACAGGCAGACAGTGTGTTTGTGTGAGACAAGGGTCAGTGCTTAAAATGACAGAGTTCACTCCTGCTGTAAACTGAAACTCGTCATTTCCTACCCATTCGGTAGCAAAGAATGTGTGTGTGTGTGTGCGTGTGTGTGTGTCTGTGTCTGTCTAGCTCCTGTGGGAAAGCAGCAGGACAAGATAGCCTCATTTAAATAGTCATCTTTCCATCATATTCTGTGGGCCATTTAAAAAGCAGTCAGTTTTCATAACCCTCGACTATTATTTAACCTCTAGTCTGTCTTCAACATATTCTGCTATTCTTTGGGAGAGCCTTTTCTGTGAGACAAATTCAGTGCTTTGCTGCTTAGCCACAAACCCCAGCTACTTAGACATCAGTTTATCATGCCTTAAAAGAAAACTCATCCAGCTTTTATTGATGTTCCCTGCCTTTCTGGGTTCATATTGTTGTTGTTTGGTGGGATATTTTCCTTTTTCCCATGGAAAAACTGGCCAAACATAGACAAATCTAGAGAGGTTTCCATCAATAGAAGTATCTCAGTATCTACTTTGGAGTTAAAACATCAATGGTGCAAATGTCAGGTTTCGGTGTCAGACCCTTAGAGTCAAAGAACAAGGGCTTCTTTCTAGCCTCACCATGTTGCACCAATGTTCCATGATCCTGCAGGGAGAGATCCATCGCAGAGGCGTCAGAGATCCAGATTTTTTGTACCAGCAGTAACTTGGATAGACAATAACACAAGACGTGTTGTGTGGAACTCACCCAAAGTGGGTTGCAGACCAGAATGTGCCTGGACCTCAGTTTATTGCAGTCCAGCCCATTGTTTCTTTAAATATGGGTCTGGAAGCTTAACTGGGTCGCAAACTGCAATTTGGTTGGGGCTCAGTTTCAGGAATGATCTGACAACTGCTTGACAGAGAGAGACTGGTTTTGTGCTACATTATGCCTCTTCAGTTCTACTTCACCTTGAAAACGAAGAGGCTGCTGCAGCCACTGCAGCACTACAGGGGATATGACGGGGGATTTTCACGATGGCTGCCACAGCAGCTGTAGGAACTCCTCTATATGGTGAAGGCAGTACAGTAGAGCTGTGCAGTGCTGCAACTGACGTCATGCCAGCTTCCATTTACTGCCAGATGTCTCACTTGATGCATAGTTGCTGAGTCATGAGAATGCAAAGCACACACACACACACACACACACACACACACACACACACACACACACACACAGAGTGAAACTGAAGATCCCAGTTCCACAGAGACCCGTGCTCACTGGCCTGCCCTGTTTGCACTGAGAAACACCGATCAATAATTGTGGTTTGTGCGCGTGCTTGTTTGTGTCTGTTATGAGAGACATACACTTACATGTCAGGGTCCGTTTGTATGTACAGTGTAAAGTGCAGCTCTCCCTTGTGTGTGTGATGCTGTACTCTGACTAAAAAGAAATTTGAAATGCGCATTCATCAGTTAGACGGCTGCTGCGTCGAACCTCGGGGGGATTCCTGCCGTACATTGAAACCGCCGCTCAAATTCAGCCCTGCATCTTTCCCTTTATGTCTTTACCCATATAGCTGACCATCCATCATCTGTCTGTCTATTCTTCCATCCATCCATCCATCCATCTCTTCTTGGACAGGATAGGCAGGTATTTGAAGCTAGTAAGTAGTCACTAGCTTGATTTCCAGGCCAGACTCTAATTCTGTTGTAGTACAAAGGCACCTATAAGGCTACAACAGACAGCTAGTTTCAGTGCTGTTTGTGTCTGTCCTTGTTAAAAATAAGTAAAATAATTCTCTCACATCTTTCCTCTCACTGTTAGTCTGTTCTGCCAGTCGGTCCATGCCTACTTTGATTTTTTTTGTGTGTTCCTTCTCTTCATGCCCATCCTCCATTTTCTCCCATTATTTATCTCCTCTCTCCATCCCACAGTGACTTCAAAGGGGCCATGTTTCTAAAAGGGGGGCAGTTCAGCCCCCTGGGGGCTGCTGGTGGACCATGGGTGTTTGTGATTGGATCATGGCTGCACTGAATACCAGTGCTACCCACTCATATCTTTTAAGTGTGTATATGTGGTGTGTCTGTTTTCTGCCTGGCATTCATTGTGTGTGTTTGTGTTTGTGCCTGTCTTAGAAAGGTGTGTTTGCTCCAGCATGTTCCCGCAATGTGTGTTTTTCCCAGCACTTCTTGTGACTGTTCCCTGGATCTCTGTGTGTGGAACCTGTACTTAGACTGGGTGCAAATTAGTGTGTGTTATGTCCACACATAATAGGCATTGTTTTCCAGTTCCTGAATTACCACCTTCACAGTGGTTGCTGTCTGTAAAAGAGCATACAAACTTGGACTCCAACGCCTACAAATAACATATATTTTATCTCTCACCTACTGAAATTAAGCACCAGTTTGTTTTGAAACACGAAGTCTCTTCTGCAAGCACTTGTCACTTGCATCACAAATCTCCAAGCTTAGTGCCACCATGGAGGTCAAATGGGGAATTGGCTGAGCAAAAAGTGTTTAAATATATAACAACTAAGCAATAAAATCAGAGAGAGAGGGATACCTGTAAAAGTGGTATGAGTGTAGGTCAATTCAGTAACCTTGTAAGTAAAAGTCAATGGTCTCATATGGTAGATTGGATTTTAAGTCAAGTTTACAGTATAGGCTACACTATATACTCCAAAGCATACAGGTTGATCAGACTACAGGAGATCAGTCCAGTTGGTCAAACAGTTGGTTTTCGGCTTTGTTTTGCTAGCTAACTAGTTGGAAGTCTAATTTAGCACAGCATCTGCATATTTGTCTACTAGCTGCTGTAGCTGGTGCTAATGCTAGCTTCTACCAAATACGTTAGGTAGTGTGCATTTCAAATGTGTTTACAATAAGACGGTGATGGTTTGCTGAACAAGATCCAAACAGAAAATCTGCCAGATGTCTCAGGGATAAAATGATCGGTTCCTTATTAAAAGCAGCATAGGAATTAACTGTCTTCGATAATGATGTGATGGCTTTGGCATTTAAATTGTACACTTAAAAACACAAACAAGGTTCACAACTGTTGCTGCCCTAAAGCTGATGACCTCCAATATGGCTGCCATAGTGTGTGTTTCATCACCTGACAGGTCCACTAAACATATTCTTGTAGTAACTGGTGAAAGGAAGACAAATGGGCCGAGTGTTAAGCAGAGGATGAGGTATTTGTTGGAGCGAGAGTGTGGACTCTCCATGCAGATGTAGCTCTCTCACAAAATGCTTTATCAGTATTCAGATGAAGAACGAGGTGTTCTGCAATGCTTTGCAAGGTGCTTAAAGCTGCATGCAGAGAGACAGAGGCCTGTGGGGAGAAAACAGCATTCCTAGATTCCTATTCAAATCACACATTCTTAGCTTGTTGGTTTACATCAATTATGTATCTTGGTTAGCTTTTCAAGATGTTAACTGTGTCTGTTCGAACAACATCGCCTTGTCCGCTGTTAACATGATGTAAAACAGTGAGAATAAATTGTATACCGGAGTGTTTTTGTCTTCGAGCTTAGTTTCATAATTTATGAGTTTGTTTGGTTCATGCTTTACAGTACGTCCTGTTGTTTAATCATTTTACTGGAAACAAACTCTTGCCCCTGTCGCAACCATATTGCTGGTTGTGACTGCAGTGTGTGTGTGTGTGTGTGTGTGTGTGTGTTAATGTCACAGTTCTGTGCCAGAAAATGGTAATTGAACTTATTTTTAACATCTCGCACATTGTGCTGTCTCTCGTTAATGCCACAGAGGTTTCACCCTGTGTGTTTCTGCGTGTATGTGGGCTGTGTGTCTTTCTCTTTGAATTAATTTGGACTCCAGCAGACTCCACGTTGTGCAAACCTGCTCTTTCTCTCTCTCATCTCCAAATTCCACTGCAGCCTGCCCTCCCTCCTCCCTCATCGGCCTCGCTCGTCTTTCTCATCTCCTCTCCCTTCTCTATCCTCTCCCACCCCCTCCTTGTCTTTTTGGCTGTTGCTGCAGTCTCCTGGCACACGCTGGACTTTCGTACTGCTCTATATTAGCAGCAGGGAGGGAGACACAGAGGAGGAGGAGTGTAAGACAGCAAGCGAGGGGGGGAAGGAGGGATGACAGAGGAATACTGATGGCAACAACAGGAGCCAGGCGCTGCCAGTTACTGCATATACATCAGCCTGCTTTTGTCACTGTGGACAGATGAGCATAAGGAGAGCAAATAGAGAGGAAGAAGGAGACAGAGGGATGATGGCCAAAGTGGTCGTGTCCCTCAGTGGGGAGAGGACATAAACAACTGTCTGTCTCCACTGGAGCCCAGGGTTGCAGGTTCAACTCCGTCCTGATGGTGTAAACAAAGTAAAACAAAGCAATAGGTTAGCAAAGCAAACAATAATGACAAATGACTAACACAAGTTAGCAGAGCCCAAAGTGAAACTGCATCTTAAAATAGTTTACTTTAGTCTGACCTGCAGCCAAATCAAAGCTCAATGTATTCCTTTTAATGCAATATAAAGCAGGGAAAAGTCATCAAATCTTACTATTTATTAAGCTGTAACCAGCAACTTTTGGGTATTTTAGTAAATGACTAAAACTATTAACTGATTATCACAATTATCATCAGTTAATTTTGTGTCAGTCATCTAGGCCTTATCAATTAATCAACTAATTTCAGTCTTTTTGCAAAAAGAAAGTGAAACTAGTCTGATGCAGAAAGGGGTGAGGACGATTTGAACAGAGGAGGCAGAAGAGGAGGAGGATGAGAGGCCTGAGCAGATTGATCAGCATCTGAGGCAGAACAGATGAAAGAAGGCGAAAAAACTGAAGAGACAGATTGGGGAGTGGAGGAGGGGTTCAGCATGATGAGAGGAGGCGAAACGAAGGGAGGCAGAGACACTGAGCGAGGGAGAAGATCAGCTAACGAGCCGGCTAGACTGATGAAAACACAAGAAAACAGTCCGATTTACATCCTGTAAACCTGTCCGCACGCATGCACATCCTCACACATATCCACACACACAAAGTCAGTCAGACACACACACACACACACACACACACACACACACACACATACACATACAGGTTATTGATTGTGGGAGAGACAGATGTGGGATGTGAGTGGAGACGACAGGTTGAATCAGAGTGACTGAAAACCTCTCCAGTGAGTTTGTGTCGAACTTGTACAGAGACAGAGTGGTCTGTTGTTTCTGCTGAATCACTGTTTGTGGGTGTGTCTCTGAGTGAGTGTGTGTGTGTATGTCTGTGTGTGCGCGTGTGTGATGGGAACAATTCCTTGTATTTTCCTTGTATTATTTCTCATTTTTACTCATTTACTGAAATTCATGTAGAGGGGTGGAGAGACACTAATGAAAGATCACGGTTTACTTGTTTACTTGTTTTCTGATCACATCTTTGCAGGTTGTGAATCCCAGTAGTAAATGTTTCTCTCTCTCTCCTCCAGATCTCAGAGATCTACGTGAGCGGAGAGTCAGCCGACCTCACGGCCAAGGAGAAGCTGTTATTATGGAGCCAGCAGGCGACAGAGGGCTACCCCGGCCTCCGCTGTGTCAACTTCACCTCCTCATGGAGCGATGGACGCATGTTCAACGCCCTGCTGCACAGATACAGGTGAGAAGACAGATACAAACACAGACACACAGTACACAGTCACATAGTAGTCAGCACCCATTTCTTCTCTGTATTCAGTGGTGTTGAAGCCTGAATTGAAAATGGATTCAATTTTGGCAATAAACTATATGCAACAACTCATTAATAATTAAAAGTTGAAGGTTTTAAATATTCAGTCCCATTCAGTCCAGATTTGTTTGAACGTCTTCAATGTGTCTTTGCAACTTGCAACTGAGAGCTGTTTATTTCTCATCCATCCTGAGCAAATCTGCAAGGTCAAAATGGGAGAAAATCCCAATATGCAGATGTGCCAAGCTGATACTGATAACAGGCATGTCTAAGAACGGGAAACTATAATTGCTTTCCAGAGTGCTTCTATTACACTTTGACTCGGGAGGCTGAATAATCATTCAGATACAAAGATATTTCTGTACCCAATTTTCAGCAAATTTGCAAATATTTTGCAAAACCATGTTTTCACTTTGTTACGAGGGCTGTTCTGTGGAGATTGCTTACAGAAAATCAGTAAAAAGTCAATGGTGGTAAACAGATTCTGCAGGAAGTATATGAACACTTACACTCAGTGCAGAAATGACTATGTTCAGCATAGAAACGCAGCAGAAACTAAAAATTCAGTGCCCTGCTGCCATCTGCACTGCAGGGAGACATGCACACACACTTTAACACGCACACACGCTTACAGTCAAACCAGGAGTAAAGAGTACATGTCCAGCTCACTGCTGTGCTCCACAGGTACAGGTACTGGACTGATGGACTGATTGGAAATACACACACACACACACACAAATGCAGACATTAACATGTTTGCTGCAGAGATTACATGTTTCACTCAACTGCACAGATTTAATGACTGATACACACACACATACTTAGGCGCACATGCTGACACACACACTCAAACACACTTAACGCCTCCCCTGTGTTTTCCAGGCCAGACCTGATTGACATGGAGTTGGTGTCGCGGCAGAGTAACCGTGACAACCTGGAGCAGGCGTTTGAGATCGCTGAGTCGCTCGGGGTGACCAGACTGTTGGACGCTGAGGGTGAGACCGTTAATCTGTCTGAATGAATGTCTGACACTCTGACTGGCTCGCTGAATTTCTGAAAGTCACCATTTCAAGTCAATGTTTAGTTGTTTAGAGATGTTGGGCATAATAGTTTTTATATCCCCCAAAAACTATTTCCATTTATAATCCTATTTCAAAAATGTAACTTCAGATACTTATGAAGGCCTGGTTCCACTATTCAATAAGTCTAAACCACTTTTGACCAAAATATGAGATGGAGCCTTTTATTTCCAGTGTCACAGTTCCTTCTAACTGAAATAAGTTTGGCATCAGTCTGTCTACATTTTTCTCTTGAAGTCTCACCTCTCTAATTTTCCGTCTTCCTCTCTATCGTCAGATGTCGACGTTCCATCTCCAGATGAGAAGTCGGTCATCACCTACGTCTCCTCCATCTATGATGCCTTCCCCAAGATCCCCGAGGGAGGAGAGGGCATCGCTGCACACGTAAGTCAGAGGCTGATCCGCCCATTCACTCCACTTTCACATTCATTTACATGTTCAACCTCAGTATACATGGATGTTGCATTTTTCTCTCCCTGCCTTGATTGCATTAACTCAGAATTTTGAATTTATTTTTGTACATCATGGTCTTTTATTAATACTGTTCATGTTCATTCTCAATATGCATATACTGTATAGCCCATTCATTTGTTAGAATTGGAAGAATTCTTTCTACAGTCATTCTCAAAGTTTATGCCTGAAACTCCACCTTCTGCTCCTCTTATTAGATCATTTTCAGAATTTAAGTTTTCTATTTATTCTCAGTATAAATGTATAATTCTTCTTGTTTGCCTGCCAAGTGCACAGCTTCAGAACGAGTTATGAAATCAGACCTTTGACTTTAAAATAACGCTGCATGTTAATGTGCCTTACGTACAGCCCAAGAATAAATACACACTTTTTAACTATAATAAAGTACATTTTATACAAGGAATAGTAACTTGGCCAATTAGCAATGCATATGTTTTTCCAACTTGATAGGCAGTTGACATTAAAAACAAATAATTCTTGGCAAATGTGTAATGGGTGTCAGCATAATGCATGCACATTAATATCATGAATGAATATCATTGAATAGTGTTGTGATTGTTAATAATACATGATATTTTTTAACAAGGAAGTCTAGCTTGTGTAGCTTTTGATGCAGTGCATGAATTTGTGATGCATAATAGGCCACTGAGAAACCACTGCGTCTCATTTGCATTCTCGCCTTTCCCTCCCTCATCTATCCTCCACCATCAGGAGGTGGACCAGCGCTGGTCAGAGTACCAGTCCAGGTTCTCCTCTCTGCTCCAGTGGAGCCGCCAGCATACGGCCCTGATGGCCAACAAGAACTTCCCACAAAACCCTGTGGAACTCAAGGTGAGCGCTCATGTCTTGTTTCTTTGAGGAGATGTGCAGTTTTAGATGCACTCTTGTTGTTTTTACATCTCATATATGCAGATTCTTGTATTGATAGTTCTCAAAACAAGCAGAATTTCCCTTGGTAGCATGCTGCCAAGGGAAAAGTTGGGAAATGTAGGAATAGATTTCACAGGGATGACACTTGGACACCACAGGCACTTTCTGGAAAGCCTTAGAGAAAAATAAGGGGGCAGAGGGAGTGAGGGAGTTTGATGAAATGGAGTTTTCAGACACAGAGGGGATGTGTGAGGGAATGAGAATGAGGAGATTGAGTGAAAGTAGTGGATTGAGGAAAGCAAATAGCTTGCAGAGGAAAGAGGTGTTGAGGAAGGAAAGAAGAGCATGATGAGGTGAAAAAGGATGACTGACAGGCTGATGATTTAGGATGGAGAGAGAAATGAGAGAGGGGGGAGTAGAAAGAGGGTGAATCCTCAGATAGAGATTGAGCACTTTGTCTGAAGAGCATGTATTGCAGAGGAAAAGGGGTAATGACCACCCAGGGAGAGAGACTGTGATTACAAAGCTTTTACCCCTGATAACGGGTATTGATTTTCTGTTTGAACTTAAATGATAGGGCCAGTGGTAATATTGACCCAGGTGCTGATCAATAACCTCTATCTCCCTCCCATCCCTCCATTCTTCTTTCAGGCACTTTACAATGAGTACGTCCATTTCAAAGAGACGGAGATCCCTGCCAAGGAGATGGAGAAGAGTCACATCGAACACCTCTACAAACTGCTGGAGGTGAGGAACAGGGCTGGAACCGATTTACCTTAAACCGTGATAAAATGTCTCACAAAAGTCGTCATTTTTGAGGTTCATGCTGTCAATAAACCTTGGTGGAAGGAAGTGACAGCACTTGAGAGATTTTTAACCCTCTGAAGACGACAAATCTGATTTTCAAAAAGTGCTGAGGGAAAGTTAAAAGAATAACTAATGCTGCAACAATGCTGGAAAATGTGATCCTTTTAGTTATGGTAGTTATGATTTATGCTGCCCCATCTTTAGTGAGGAAAGAAGGAGAGCAAAGGGAGTGAAGGAGGGGAAATGGGGACGAAGTGGAGAGCCAGAGGAAAAAGTGACCGAGTTTTGGCAGCATGTGCAGGGCTTACTGTACATCATGGGGTCCAGCTCGGGGGGGGGAGTGCGTGTGTTTATGTGTGTGACAGAATTTGTCTTTGCGCATTTGTGTGCGAAACAGTTTTCACACCACAGCTGTGTTGGTGTGTGTTCGGCTGAACATCCTTCTCCTGAAGCTACCGCCTCGCCGCCGTCTCTGCCATCAATGGATTGTTTGATAAAACACATGACAGTCCATAATAATTCATCCTTTCTTTCCACTGAGCACATGTTTCCAGGGCGTTTTCTGTGGCAGAACTTATGATTGTTCAGGCATCTAAGTTTTTTTTTTTTAAGAGTCCTCATGTGTGTGTGAGTGTGTGTCTGTGTCACTTTGGGCCACTTTGGTAATCTGTGGGATGTTGAAGCTGCAATAATAGAAAATGAGGACTGTTCAGACTCGGTAGACAAAAACATGGAATAAGCACATAATTTATAAGTCTGATGATGAGAACCATGTAGACTCAACTGTCGAATTGTGTTTTTGTTTTGTAGTTTGTGTTTTAGCATTTAAATATGATGCAGTGTTTTTCTACTTGTATTTTTTATGTATGGCATATATTTAATGTGTGTGTGTACGTGTGTGTGTGTGTGTGTGTGTTCAGGTGTGGATAGAGTTTGGTCGTATTAAGCTTCCTCAGGGCCTCCATCCCAACGACCTGGAGGAGGAGT
>OMLF01021493.1:0-11296 GCA_900302615.1 Holocentrus rufus | reverse complement strand
AGGAAGCTGCCTTAACTGTACATTCAAAGCATCACAGAAATTCATTATTAAAATAATAATTACATCCATCCATCAGACTTTATCGTCCCTGAGAGCAGGCGGGGGATGTGATGAACAGATCAAAGTTCACGTGGGTCAGATGCAGAGTCCTTTCATTGATTGACAGGTTTATGAACTAATCCATCTCAGCCAATCCAGAGATCACCTAACATCTCAGGCCAGTTCACCATGTCACCTAAAAGCTTTCTGTTCATTTCCTGTTGCCCTTTCTCTGCATTTCCACAGTGCTAAAAGTCCATCTGGAATATAAAGAGAAATATATTAAAGGAAGAAATTTCACACCAGAGAAAGTCTATCTGATGAAATCTAGGTGCTGTTAGACATATTTTCTTTATTGAAGGTGCTATATATAACTTTTTAGCATTGTTATTCCTCACAAGCATGACATAATTTTTTTGCCCACACGGCGGTTCTGGATCCCACATTCTAGCGTGAAAATCAATAGAGGAGCAAAATGATTTCCAAAGTCCAGTTCTTCTCTTGATTATTTTTGTTTTTGGGGGTTCCTCTAGTATTCATTTCTTCACTTGCTGAGATGTATTTTGGCCTGAGGGTGGTGCTAGATGAAAGGTCATGAGGTCACTAAAGTTGGCAAGGTTTATCCTTTGGGTACCAGGAATGTGATTTCCAAATTTCGTGGCAATCAGCTCAACAGATTTTGAGATATTAAATTGTATATTTTTGCCTAAAGGTCGCACTAGAGGAAAGGTCACAGGGTCATCAAAATCAAGAGGAATCTTCCTCTGAGGAGTACCAAGTATGGCAGTCTGCTAGATTTAGAGGTATTTCTTGTTTACATTTGAGATTTTGGCCTTAGGGAAGCACTACAGGAGAGGTCATGAGGTCACCCCGATCGACAGGGTTCATCCTCTGTGGAGCATGAATACGCTCAACAGATGATGGCAATTTGCCCAAGAGATTTCACACTATGTTTCCTGGAGTTAAATGGTGAACAGATGGACAGACAGACAGATGGACAGAATTTTGGCAACATTTCGTCAAAGTGACACTTGAAATATGTCTTAACTCATGTCTGCTTACATTATTTCACACATTTTAAGAATGGAAAGACTGGCAAATGGGATCCAAAATCCCATTCATTTTTGTCATAAGATAAAAAAAAATTGGATGTGATCTGAAACACATAGAATGCCAATATTTCAGATAACTATAAATCATTAGCACATTAATTTTGAGACAATAGTATAATTTCTGTGAACAAATAAGACCATCACCAAGAAAACTGGCAGCATCTACCAAACTCTACACTGCACTGCACATTGTGTACCAACGAATCAAATCTTCTGCATTGCATTTTGGCACAAAAAGAGGTAGAGGGCTCCGTTCTTCCTGAGCCAATAGAGCTAAAGCTGTTGGAGTTACTTGTAATGGCAGATGGTGGAAAACTGAAATCCCAATGGAAAAATATCATACATTGATCCTCTTCAGGAACTGAAAGAGAAAACTGTAGATCAAAATAGCAACAGTTAGCAGTGTGGTCAAGTTTTTATTGTTGAAAATCAATGGCATTAACAATATTATTGGCATATCGGCTACCAATCATCTTGATCATGGTCTCATTTTTTATGTTAATTATACCAAGCTATCATTATGATATATTGGTATATTAAAATGCTACATAATAGCATCTTTAAGTAGGACTGTGTCTTACTGTGGTAAACTGAACAATGCAGAAGATGGCGAGGATGAGGAGGCCGATGATGATGGAAGCAATAGCAACATAGAGAGCATTCCTGCCCAGCCTCCTGGACCCGTCATAGTCGCCCTCATCATAGCTCTTCCTAGACTTTAGAGTGAAAGGACAAATACTTAGTTTCAAACAAAACTCTGTCAGACATTTGGAGATTTGAATTGAAGATATTTGACAATAATGGGAAATCTGCTGAGCATGCATTTTGACTCTCACCATACACAAAACTGAAAAAGCCAACTGAATGGCTTTGCTACAACATTTGCAAAATAAACCAACTGAATTTTTGTTTCTTTTACCCTTAAAGTGTAGTCAAATGCAAACATTGAGTAGTTGTGATTACAAGAACTAGTCTTTAAATTGCAAATCTCGTAATGCAATACAGTGTTAACAGTCTGGTTAGTCGTTTGGCTCATAACTAACCATGTAAATCTGTCTGTGGGACAAATGTGCAAGATGGAAATTTTGTTTCATTTTCCAAATTGGAAGAGTAAGTGCCTGTTTGATGGGCAGGGCAGGTGTCTGTGACTGGGTTACATCTGAGTGTCCAACACATCCGCTCTCGCCCCCACCTCCCCTCAGCCAACATCTCAGTACACCATGTTACATACTAAACACCCTGATGAAAGAGCAGATTTCCTACTCTCTGACACACTTTCTCTGTCTAATGACACACACTGTATCACACTTTATCCATTCACATCACATGACATCACCCAGGCCACATTACATACACTCAGGCTGAGACCATGAGCCACTTTTCCTGCAGTTACTGTTGTGGTTGTCAAGTCTTAGAGAAATAATAGAATAGTGCTTTCTGGATATTTTTGGATTTAATTTTGTGCTTGACAAGAAAACATTAAATGTTCTTTTTCTTTTGTTAAATATCCCAGCTCTAATAAATCTATTGCAACATTTTACACAATGTGCCACGTTTCTTTTTCTTTTTCCTCTTGTATGCACTTACCATGATAGAGAAGACCAGGGCCACAATGTTGATGGGGTACGCCGGACAAAAGCAGGTGAAAATAGTCAAACAAAGGTAGCTGCGCATCGGAGGTGGGGGTTCCAGTTCCTCTATAGAATGCCGATCCAAAAACGCACTCCCACTTAGGGAACCTTTCACATCTGAAGTCAACACTTTCAGAGCCATCGTTCCTGACATAAGTGAAAAAACTCCAGGTCACACGGGGAGAAAAACACCCAAATAAGAAAGAGAGAAGAGTCACAAGCAGAATACAAATAAGCAAAACATAAGGAAGACAAAAAAAATCCAAGTGGAGGAAGTTGAAGTACAACTTTTAAGGCAAAAGGTGAACCTGAAGTGGTAAAAAATGAGCGAGATCTGTTTGGTTGAGGGATCAGATAGGGTGAGTGAGAGAGTGAAGGTGCATGGAGGGAGAGAGATTTGTTTGTTGGCTATAGTCCTGTTCCCGTCTTTTACTTCAGGGTGGGGAAAAACCGACTTCAGGGAAGGAGAGAGAGCGTAAGAGAGACGTGGAAGAGGAGAGATCACGAACCCTGTTGGCCCACACCCAGGATAATGCCTTGAGAGGAGGTGCAAGGAATCAGACTCTGTTTACTACAGCTGACAATTTACAGAACACACAACATTCGGACATGAAAATGACCATCCTTGTGGTTGAGTCCTATGAACTGTGTTGTTTATACAGTACAAGTCTGAGATTGTCCTGCTCTCTGCTCACCTTTTCCTTTTGTGTCTGTTCCTCTTTTGTCTGGAAGAGTCAGGGTTCTTAAACTAGGGAAGAAAACGCACCTGAAACTTTCAGGCTTCACATTATGAACTGATCTTTCCTGCACACCTATCTCTGCAAGCCTTTGCACTGTTACCTTCCGCTTTTTACACATCATTTGCCCATTTTCTTTTTGTTAGTATCTTACATGTTACATTATGATAATGCAATAAGAAAGGTGCAATGTGGTTTGGACATTGTCTTTTTTAAAATATTTGAGGCGTCAAATTTCCTCACCCTCTGGTGAGAAAAGCAAAGAACCATAGCTTTTCTGAATCTTGAAAAGATGCATTTTTGCAGCCTTTGATTGCATCACTGTCCCCTGTCAGCTTCTCAGTTAGGTGGTGTGACATAAATCCACCTGTTCGCTACATACACACTACACATGTTCAACTGGTAAAACTGAATATGAACATATTACAAAGTTTATATTAGGAAAAGAAAAACGCCACCACATGGAATGCTTTAGAATAATTTATTAGGAATTTTTAAATTGAAATTTCCAGAGAAAAACAATAAAGAAAAAAAAAGAAAAGCATTGTGATAAAGCTTGGTGGGAAACAGCCCAAATCAGTTTAGTTTCACTGTTGTTCAAGAGCTCATTTAGAGCTTCAAGCTCCATTCAAAGCATTGGCCCTTTTCCTGACATCAGCACAAAGAAAAAAAAAACATCATTAAAATCAATGTACAAGGGGAACAAGATCTGAAAACAGAAAAATATAGTTTCTTTTTTTTCTGAAAATAAGTCTTAATGCCGCAGAATTATCAATACGTCGTCTCCTATTACCAATAATAGTATTATTTTCATTTGTAAGGTAAAAAATAACTTATTGCTTTATTGTAAGTTAAAAAGTTACAGTGTTGGTGTCCAGCAGTAGTTTTATGTCGTGCCCCAGGCAGTTTGAGAGAGGCGCCACTGGCCAGGTCAGGAAGTTGTCTCAAACCTGCTTTAAGCTGCAGGCTTACAAAAACAGGCAACCCAAATCTGCACGAAAACTTTTTTTTTTTTCAACTATTGAATTTGTTTCAATTTGTTGTCCTTGCCAGCCAGTGTTTTCCATACAGACAACCTCCATCACAACTGACTGGGAGCAGACCCCGTTCCATTTCTGGTTCCTTGACCCAACCCCTCTGGTCATCATTACACTGAGCAGCAACGGTGTATAAACAACATGTGGGATCCAGAAAACCACAAAAACATAAGATTATAACCATGAAATGGGGAGGAGGCATGGGAAAGGGCCAACTGAACCAAAATGGAACCAGGCGATCTTTTTCAGTACCAAACATGGCAATCGAAATGCTCCTCCGCTGCCAAAAGTAGTTCCATATTACACCTTGATGTATGCGCACAAACACTCACTCACACACGCTCAGACGCAAGCACATGCACCTTCAAAAGTGATAACAGGACAAAAAAAACATGATCGTGATGTTTTCTAGAATTGCTTCTCTGAGAATGTCCTTCATTTGTTTTCACGGTTGATAACACCGTATAAAAGAATGGCAAAAACAAAAAGAGAGAGAGAGAGAGAGAGAGAGAGAGACAAAGACATTATGAAGTGAATTGCGCAAAAAAATATATATATAATCCTTTCCAAAAAGCGGTAGTCAAGTCAATCCCCAAACCCATAAACCCCTGATTCCTCGTTGCCCTAAAAACTCATTTTAGGGTCTTATTTCTTCCTTGGTCAATTGTTTATTTCAAATTAGGATGTGATATATGAGTTGAATAATTTTTATGATGTCTCTAAATAAGACTGTTAACCAGGTTTCGGTAATACATAAAGAAATCTGGTCCATCATGGTGTTAAAATGATAACAAATGAATACAGCTGCTTTTCCAAGAGTCGTGCAAGTGAGTGATGAATTTGTACCAAGATCAGCGTTATCATTTAGCTGATCGGATATGCCAGACATTTTCCGTGAAGGTTATTTCTTAAGAACTATAGTCTACAGCACTGTGCAGAGACAATGCTGGAATGGCCACTGGTAATGCAAACAGGCCTGGAACGTATACATACACATACCGTATGCATACTGAGAAAAAAAATGGCGAGATGACCATACGTAGTTGTTGATGGCACCCAGTCAAATTGCTGTCAGTACCTTTAACCCTTTCCAAACCAACAAAAGACATGCCAACTGGTTCAGTAATCCCTCCACCCTCACAACCCTCCCCTCACCCCAACATCTATATACAATATCTTACAGGAAGACATAAAAACATTGCTTTAAAACCAATTACAGAATAAAATACCTTACAGATTATCATTATTACCGTCAATATTAATAACAATATTACAAAGGTTTGTTTTTAAAGACTACCAAAATATACATTTTAGGTTTTTTTTGTGTGTTTCTGTGACACTTGAGTTAAAAAAGGAATTTGACTGTTGTTGAATTTGTTCTTCCTCTGTTAAAAATGGTTGGGTTCCTTTTAGACAAAGACGACCCACCGTGCACAGCATTACATCTCTCTCCGCTCGCGTCAGTAACAGATTTCAAGGATTCATGATGAAACAACATATCACATTGAAATAAAATAACATAATAAAAAAACTCAAATAGTAAGCAAAAACAGTCCTCTGTGTACTTGTCATAAACACGATGACAAACGTTTCCTCAGAGAGATTTTTTTTGCAGTTTTCTTTTTCGAGCTGCAGAAAATTTTCAAAGGAAAGGATAATGGGGGTCTAGGTATTAGCCTATATGAGGACAAAAGAACAGGAGAGACAGGGGGGACATTATGGTGAAGTGAGATTAGTACAGCAAAACAGAGTTCAGGATTTAAAAAGATCTTCAGTCGGTGGGTGGAGTCACAAGGAGCCAGGACCCCAGTAGAGCCTGTGGCAGCCAATCACGCTGCGCCATCATGGGCACCCAGCATTCTGATTGGCTCATCAGCAGAGGAGAACTCCGCCCATCTCCAGTGACCTGAGTCTTCTCAGTGGTAGCCGTTAGTGAAAGCAGTAGCAATCAGAGGACCCTGAGGATACGGCGACGAGAATCGTATGAATGCACGCAAGTGTTTACATAGATTTGCATGTAAATGTGTATGTATGTAAGTGTGTTTGTGTGCAGGACTTACTCCTAGGCCGTGGCCGAACCCTGTGCTGGGGGCGGGGCTGGCGGCACTGATGTAGCTGCTGACTCCTGAGTCCTGATTGGCTGCAGCATACAGGTCAGCCATTGGCCCGGGGCTGCTGGTGCCCAGGAAGCCGGCTGTACGAGAAGGGGTGGAGCCTAAGAAACAACGAAGACAAGTCAGACTCTGGTACTAGAGGGCTTCATGCAAACACACACGCAAACTTACTCAAGAGGTCATTCTACACACATCATGCCTTAGGAAAACCTATACATATGCCCAGTTGCACTTTCTCTCTCTCTCTCTCACTTGCTCTCTCTCTCTCTCTCACACACACACACATGCAAATACCTCTAACTACTGCTGCTGCCGCTGCCGCTGCTGCCATTGGTCCATATGCAGTCAGGGGAATGGCTGAGGGTTCAAACAGACAAACAGATCAAGTTGTTGTATGACATCTTTGAATAGAACTTAGTATTGAGAAAGAAAAAAAACACAGCTGGCCACCATTATGGTCTGTACTCATATCAAATTATACGAAACTCAGGGATGGTTGAACTGACATCTGCTCAAACATCTGTCATCTAATCATAGTTCAACTGAAGGCGAGCTTCAAATAGCAACTGGTCCAATCAAAGGACAAAAACATGCATCTTGCATGAGGACTAAAACAGTACAGTCTAATAAAAATAAAAATATAAATCTGGGTCTGCAGTTTGTAAGTGTTAAAAACAAAGATCTCAGATAGATGAGGACATTCCTGCGTCGGCACAAACACAAGTCACAGCCACTAGATGGTAGCATAAAGACAGAGCTGCAGTAGCTGCTTGTAGATGTGGACCCACAGTCAGAAAGCTTTTTTAAGTCAGAAGGATCATTTGTAAAGTCACAGGGTTATACAATTCTCCAAAGATGCGTTTTCACTACATTTTAAAAATCAGTTTGACAGCGATCGTTATCACATAGGCTGTTAGATATTTTAACCCATTGTATCAGCACAGTAAAAGAATTACTACTTGACTTTCTCTGTAAAAGCCACATTTACATTGAACTACATGAATGAATTATATTCTCAAATCTTAAACCTTAGATCAGACAAACGAGACAGTGAAAACGCAGCCTTAGACCCGTGAGGCCAAAACTGATCCTTGGTCAGCGTTCCAGAGAAGTTTTTGCTCTAGAGGCCCTTGGAGGAGTGAGGAGCCACTGACCTGCCAGCTCAGGGGGGTGGGATGATGTCAGGAGGGGGGTCCTCTCTAAATGGAATTCTAGAAACAGAGAAGGTCAAGAGAGAGCGCTTTGTAAATACAGTCACCATCCACAAACCAGACTACAAAGCCACATGTACACACTTCACTAACATGGGCACACAGGCACAGCAAGTAAGGCAGAAACATCTATAGTCGTGACAGTGGGAGGAGGGGAAAAAGGAGGGGGATTTAGCCAAATGAATGGGAGTGAAATCAGAGGGAAAGTGGAAGATAATGCAAATTAGAGGAAAAGGAACAAGAAGTGAAAATTTTAGAGAGAAAGGAGGATTTGGAAGGCGGGTGAGAGACAACTGTAAAAAAATCACACTCTTAAATCTACAAGCAGCCAGAGACTCTGCTAAAATTATAGTGTGTCTGTGTGTGAGTGTGCATGTATGTGCATATGTGTGTGTGTGAGCATTCATCTATGTGCATGTGTCTTACGTGCCTGTGCTCTAATCTTTATGTTTTAAGTCGTGCATGTACACCACCCCAATATTCAGCATGTTACAAGTAAAACAGAACAACCATCATTCTTTTTTTTCCATTTCAATCCGGCTGTGTGAAGTGGGTTTAAGATTATGGACTTACCAGGGAATTGATAAGTGTAACCAGGCGCAATGCCAGAGTAACTGCGACTGGTGTAGGTAGTAGTCTGGAAACCTGGGTAGCCTGTCAGAAAAGAGAGGAAAAAATAATCAGTCAAATAAACTAACTCCGGTGCTCCATGCTAACAATTTAGCATTGCTGACAGATAGTAAACTACTAGCATATCTGTTTAAAGTAAGAACACTGGCCTTCCACTAACAAAAGGTTTTTAATTGCCTTCTATTATAGGGCCTGTATATTCAAAACAAAATAACAGCTGATGCCAGTTTTACTTGTAACTATGTGAGGTGAGATTCACATGTGCACCTGATGCAGAGGGCTTTATTTAGCTGTACGGTCTCCTGTCACCTTCATTTCCTGTTTAACTAGGAACAGCAGTGCTTGCTATTTCAGAAAAGGATGCGGTTTCATATCATAATATTTTGTTACTAATCCACAACATAAAACTGCCCAAAATAGCTGTCTATCATTAAACATTAGCCTACTTCACATTTATCTTTAGAGTTCTCATTTTCTCCAAAGGTGGTCACCTATAACATGACAGACTACAGGGTGTTAGCATTAAGCAAGCGAGCTGCCTT
This sequence comes from Holocentrus rufus, assembly GCA_900302615.1. Lineage (NCBI taxonomy): Eukaryota > Metazoa > Chordata > Actinopteri > Holocentriformes > Holocentridae > Holocentrus > Holocentrus rufus. Next base: position 2,243 of record OMLF01021493.1, on the reverse strand, counting down.
ACTGAGGACACATGTATGACTTCAGTGTCTCTAAGGGATAATGTCACACACAAAAAACAAAAATAAAAACAAAACAAAAAGGTTTTTAAGTGGAATTATCGATGAACTAACTGATTTACAGCCAGTGCAACTACTGTGAGATGCATTTTTTGAATAGCTGCTAATTGCTGATTGTATCCAGTAGGGGGAGCCAAATAACCACAGACAACCAAGTGTGGCTCCCACTCTGTACAACCAATGAGAAAGTTTACTATCTTATCACTCCACCTCTAAAGTTTGGAAAAGTGAAGTTTCTACTGACGCAGACACCCAGGTGAACAGCAGCTTAAACAATAAAATCAACCATTACAGCAAGCTAAGTTCAGTTAAAGCTGACTGGATTTTTTTTTTCTTCTAGTAAAGTTTTTCTTCACTTGCCCCAAGACATTTTATGGGTGAAGTCAAGAAATGTTACAAGGAAGGGGCCTAGGAAGGCTTTCTGAGCAACCACACTAATGTGAGTTAAGCTCTGCTTTGAAGAACAGAGAGAAGCGGTCTGGATTATTTATCACAAATTTATCACAAAAGTGCAACTTCTGAGACAGATTCAACACACCATTTTGCACAGAAAGTGAGCCAGTGTTTAATGATTATGAATAAACATCAATCTAACTTCAGTTAACCTTGCATTAATATAACATTTTGACCCACAATCTTACAATTAAGTATAAGGTGGTTATTCACTTTTGTAGGCTGGCTTTTCTTTGACTCTGATTTCCCCAGCCATAAACACGCATTTTTATTTATGTATTATTTTATAGTTTTATTTTATAGTTTTATATATACTATATATACTTTTATGTTTTCAATCTATTATAGTTTTTTATATGGTTTACATTTTAAATATTTTGTCACTGTATTATAATTTGCTTTGAAAGTGTAGGAAAGCTGCACAAATTTTGAAATGTGCTGCACAAATATAGCGATGATGATGGTGATTATTATTATGATGATTATAATTATTATTATTATGTTACTAAGCCTTAGTTTACACTCCTTAAGAAAATTCATGGTCCTTGTAATTCAAACGGTTGCTCAGTGGTTGGTGTCTCAGGCTCTTACCCAGCATGCCGATGCCCAGCATGAAGGCGTCCATGCCATAGGGCATCACTCTGGAACGGCCCCTGGCTGAGCCCGTCGGTGACATCACTTCCTTGGGCTGGGCCTTCTTACACTCAACCTAAGGCACAAGGAATAACTGTTCATTCATAAATTCACTGAAATACTGAGACAAGCACACTGCCGTGGCCACTCATTCATACAAACTCACATAATCACAACACTCTGACAGAAAACTAAACAGTGCAGCTCAAGGAAAAATCCTGTTACACTACGGTAAATATTGCTTTAGTCATTCAGAGAATTCCATCTTTATTAATGCATGGCATGAAGTGCAGGAGGTTTCTGCATTAATTGAGTTTCACTTCTTCACTCAAAACCACTCAAAAGTGTTTTTTAAGTTTCTAATGTACCATTTTGTTGTTGATCTCATGGAAGTGGATCTCGCACACTTTCTCCACCACATCTTCATTCTCAAAGGTAACAAAGCCGAAGCCTGGAAGAGACAAACAGGCTCTCATTTCAACATTTTAGCGAGCAACATCAAAGAAATGGAGAACAGTGACTTTTATAGCCGTGGTATAAAGTGAATGAGAATTAGTTAACAAGCTTAAATTTTGTGAAGACTCCTTTAAAAAGTATACGACAAGCAGAACTGTTGTCTGCCCATGTGCTGTTGGCCAGGTGGAGGAGCAGGGAGGGGCGGGGCTTACCAAAACCTCAACCCCCTCCCACCTCTCTTCCTTCCTCTCCCCCTTCTTTCCCTTTTACAAACGTCCCCCCTCCCTCCTCGCATGTCACACTAACTTTGTTCTACATCCTTGCCCATAACTTTCCTGACCTTTTATCATTACCCTCAGCTGGCACCGCAAATTCTCTCGCAGAGACAAAGACAGAGAAAATAAAACAGCAGAAGGTCAAATCTGGGGGAAAGTTTCTTAGAGGTTCGCCACTCTAACTTGAAATGACTCTGTTCCTCCTTTCCTTTATGGGACATATTTCTCGGTGTCCCACTTACTATGTTACTACATGTTAACCTATCCGTGTGTGTGTGTGTGTGTGTGTGTGTGTATTTGTATGCTATTCTCCGTCCATACCTCTGTGTCTGTTAGTTGTTTTGTCGAACATGAGCATGGCATCATCGA